>CM051691.1:30636231-30651231 GCA_028022725.1 Lycodopsis pacificus
GAGGTAGCGCTCATTCTAAGCTATCGAAAACACAACGATTCTTAGTTCAGGTCATTGAACAGTAATGAAAACATAGTTGTGAATATTATTTTCCATTTCTGCTAATAGATCCCCAGAAATGCTACACACTGGCCCTTGAAGTCCTGATGAACTCAAAGTACCATTTCCATCCATGTAGTTATATAAAGTCTCATTCCAATCATGTACTCAAAACCAAAATGAGTTCCATGTCGACTATGATACGCTTGATATCACTGTTTGTGTTTTGTAGCACTCACGTCTTTGTTGATTGTCCGCGTTGGATGAAGCAGTGAGACATAGAAACGTACTAATGGGTCGGTTTGACCCCCTCCCACACAGACCTGGCTCAAACACTGGGTTTGACATATTATTCAATATAATTCAATACGTTTTGGACGCAGCTTCAAAAAGTGGATAAGTAAAAACAAAAAAAGATGTTTTGTGGAAAAACCTAGCTGCACTCAAACAAGCACAAGCATGAACTTTAAAGGTTTTGCTCCCGAACAGACTGGATCCATTGTGGAAAGACTGCCATTCATCAGTGAATATCTCAAAACCACCGATGATGTTAACCTTCAAAACAGAAACATATTGTGATTCAGAGGTCTTAGTATGACTCATAACTCTATTGCTTTTCCTAATAATGTCTTTTGCTTTTAGGGACTTTATAAACCTGGTAGCTGAATAGTTTCCTTTTCATATTAAATCTATCTTAAGTTGTTCTGTCAAAACCGAATCAAATATCATTACCTCAGCTGCAGTTTTCTAAACACTTGTTCGGGCCATGACTCATCTCTGGAGCGATGCCGCGTCGGAGCTGCCGGTGAACTCCGAGAGTTTCCGGTCATGCCAGCAGCTCGGTGAAGCTGTACAAGCAAAAGGCTAACGTCAGCGCGTCAGGAATAATGATTGTTGAGCATGCTAACATTATTCTAGTTAGCACAAAACACGATGGGACTGCCATTCGTTTTGCATATATTTGGTCGTGAAGCAAAGTATTTGACAAAATAAAAGTTTGACATAATGACGCGTCAGAAGATCACCAAAGTTATTACAAATTCATGCTGATGGGAACATGAATGTCTGCCCAAAATATAGCAATCAAACCAATAGTGTTTGGGACATTTCACTCTGAACCAACAATTTCAACCAATTGCTGGTGCTAAAGTATAGGGTCGTCCTCTAGTGACCATGAATATCTGTACCAAATTCCATCCCAATCCATTAAGTAGATGCTAAGATATTTGACAGTTTAGTGAAAAGTTGCTGGTGGTGCTACAGAGAAGGTCGGAAGATCGTCAACGTGAATATGGTTCTTCCTTTGGGGACCATGAATGTGTGCTCCAAATTGTGTCTGAATCCATCCAGTGGATGTTAAGATATTTGACTGAATAGGTGAAAACTTGCTGTTGGTGCTGCAGGGAAGGTCAAGAGATCACCAAAGTTATTACAAATGTATCATTTGGGGACCATGAATGAGTGTACCAAATTGTGTCCCAATCAATCAAGTAAGTAATGGCTTATATGACAGAATAGGTGAAAACTTGCTGGTGGTCTTTCCAGTAAACCAGCAGATGACCAACGTTATAACAAATGTATCCTCGTGGGAACATGAACGTCTGCTCAAAGCTTTATAGCAATCAATAGTTGTCGGGAAATTTCACCCTGAACAAACAATTTCAACCAATTGCTGGCGCTCAAGGAAAAGTCAAGTGATCCCCAAAGTCATTGGGGTTTTTCCTCTGGGGATCATGAATGAGTGTACCAAATTGTGTCACAATCCACCCAGTAGATGTTAATATAACTGACAGAATACATGAAAACTGGCTACAGTGAAGGTCAGGAGACCACCAAAGTGAGTAAGAATCTTCCTGTGGGGGCCATGAATATGTGTACCAAATGTCCAAGCAATCCATGTTTTAATTGTGAAGATATTTGCAGACAAAACCAAACCTCATGGTGAGAGGAAAAAGTCAGAGGATGACAGAAGTCTGCGGGATTCATTTGACAAATTACGCAAAAACTTACTGTTGGTGCTGCAGGGACGGTCAGGAGATCACCAAAGAGAGTAAGAATCTTCCTCTTGGGACCATGAATGTGTGTACGAAATGTCATGGCTATCCATCTTACATCATACATGTTGATGTATTTCCAGATAAAGCCAAACATGTCAACCTCATGAGAGAAAAAGTCAAAGGGTGACTGGAGTCGGGGATTCATCCCCTTGGGAACATGAATGTCTCAACAAAAGTCAATGACAATCCATCAAATGGTTGATGAGATGTTTCAGTCTGGACCCGACCGACCGACCGGTTTCCATCCACAGAGCCAAGAAAACATTCTGCTCTTGCAAGAGAACACATGGATTATTTTTGTGATGTTTGGAAAGTTGCTATTTCACTTGATTCTACATTTTAGGCCTTTCGCTCACGATGAACCATGTTTTCATTCTGCAGAAGCACAGAATACACGTTCGTTACAGCAACCTTCATTAGCATCTGGGTTGCTGGGGTGACCATGACAAAACACACGTTCGCGTGTTCATCGAGTGTAACTGAAGTTTTCCATTTGTTTAGTTTACTACTAAGGTCATCACAGATTTTGTTTTCCTACCTCATTGGAAGTGTGTTGGCCGGATTTGCCACACTGGCACCCTCCGATTCCTTTGTTGCTGAGTCCCAAACTGCAGATGCTTTTAGTTCCCATGAGTCTTCACCACTGGCTCACACACACACACACACACACACTAGAGGCCAAGTGGTGGTATACACTGTGTGTGTGTGTGTGTGTGTGTGTGTGTGTGTGTGTGTGTGTGTGTGTGTGTGTGTGTGTGTGTGTGTGTGTGTGTGTGTGTGTGTGTGTGTGTGTGTGTATTAGTTTTGGATATTTTCCCGTTGTGGCTATAATCAGGGGCGTCTTTGACATGTCACAGTTTCCCCACCTAGGCATGACCTGCCCTCAGCCAGGAAACACTGAACAAACCAACCGTGCTCTAGAGTGTGTGTGCGTGTGTGTGTGTGTGTGTGTGTGTGTGTGTGTGTGTGTGTGTGTGTGTGCGTGTGTTACTGAGAGCAAAGGAAAGAAAATGTGTGTATTTATGGAAAGTGTGTAACAGCATTATGTGTGCACATAAGAACCGTACATATATACATATATGCATTGGAGCTGACTGCTGAATGAGTCATATTTTCACTCAGCAGCACTGAAAGCACATTTAAAAAGCATTGTTCACCTGGTGCTGTCAAGCATCAAGCATGTAAGAGTATTATATAGTTACTATAGTTGATCCCAGAGTGGGATCACTGGGACAAAAGAACAAGAGCCAAAGATTCAAAGAAGTACAATTTAGGTCATTTCACATCTCTTTGAAGTTGTTTTGCGTCTCGTCGTGGTTCTTCTTTGTCGCTCTTTAATTTTTTTGCATCTCTTTGTGGTCGTTTTGCATGTCTTTGTTTCTTTGCAATCGTTTTGTGTCTTTTCGGATCTATTTTTGGTAGTTTTGTGTCCATTTATCGTTTTTATGTCTTTTTGGTTGTTTTGCATATCTTTGTAGTTGTTTTACGTCTCTTTGTAGTTGTTTTGCATCTCTTTGTAGTTGTTTTGCGTCTCTTTGTAGTTGTTTTTCGTCTCTTTGTCGTTGTTTTGCGTCTCTTTGTAGTTGTTTGGCATCTCTTTGTAGTTGTTTTGCGTCTCTTTGTAGTTGTTTTGCGTCTCTTTGTAGTTGTTTTTCAACTCTTTGTAGTTGTTTTGCGTCTCTTTGTAGTTGTTTTGCATCTCTTTGTAGTTGTTTTGCATCTCTTTGTAGTTGTTTTGCATCTCTTTGTAGTTGTTTTGCGTCTCTTTGTAGTTGTTTTGCATCTCTTTGTAGTTGTTTTGCGTCTCTTTGTAGTTGTTTTGCATCTCTTTGTAGTTGTTTTGCGTCTCTTTGTAGTTGTTTTTCAACTCTTTGTAGTTGTTTTGCGTCTCTTTGTAGTTGTTTTGCGTCTCTTTGTAGTTGTTTTGCATCTCTTTGTAGTTGTTTTGCATCTCTTTGTAGATGTTTTGCGTCTCTTTGTAGTTGTTTTGCGTCTTTTTGGTTGTTTTGCATCTCTTTGTAGTTGTTTTGCATCTCTTTGTAGTTGTTTTGCGTCTTTTTTGGTTGTTTTGCATCTCTTTGTAGTTGTTTTGCGTCTCTTTGTAGTTGTTTTGCATCTCTTTGTAGTTGTTTTGCGTCTCTTTGTAGTTGTTTTGCGTCTCTTTGTAGTTGTTTTGCATCTCTTTGTAGTTGTTTTGCGTCTCTTTGTAGTTGTTTTGCGTCTCTTTGTAGTTGTTTTGCGTCTTTTTGGTTGTTTTGCATCTCTTTGTAGTTGTTTTGCGTCTCTTTGTAGTTGTTTTGCGTCTTTTTGGTTGTTTTGCATCTCTTTGTAGTTGTTTTGCGTCTCTTTGTAGTTGTTTTGCGTCTCTTTTGTAGTTGTTTTGCGTCTCTTTGTAGTTGTTTTGTGTCGCTCTTTGCTAGTCCGTCTTTTCTGTGGTAGTTTTGCATCTCTTTGTGATTTCCCAACAAGAAATGTCAGCAGTAACTTGAGGGGCCCAGCAGGTTAGGGAGGCCCTGGTCTGTGGTCAGTTGGCCCGTTCAGTACTCCATCCGTGGTGCCCCAACACTCTTGGGTAACTTGAGGAAGAACCGAGGGTGCAGCAGGATTTACCACATCATTGTTCATTTATTGTGCATTTTTAATATCGTCACACCACATTAAACCATTCAGCGACACTTACCTTAACTAAGTGTTGTGTTATATTTGCAAACATATCAAAAGAGAAGAAAAAAGCAATACATTTAAATTTAAAAAACAATGTTTTTTACTGCATCAATGATTGTGATGGATCGCTGACAATAAACAGAAATGATCTCACCAAAAGGTTTTCTAGTCAGCTGATTTTTTCTCACTGTGGAAAGAAAGTTTATAGATGCTCGACATATCCGAGTGTGACGTCAGCAGTAAAAATAAACTCATAAACAACAACGTACACGTTGTGATGAATAAGTGAAACATAATGAAGTGAGAAATTGGGCCTTAAATCATTTTCTTAAGTCCAAAACGGTATTGAGCTGAGTTCTGTTTTGACAGCGTCAGTCTCAAAGAGGAGAAGTCGGGTTCTGTACATGACTTTCAGCTCAGCAGAGCAGGAAGTTCAGCTTCGCTCTGCTTTTACCATTTCTGTTATTTTACTCAAATCAGCAGCTGGCGTTGTCTCTCACACATATGAAATGTTATAACAAACCTAAAGCCAAGACAAACCACTGAAGATGTATTCTGATGAAACAGAAGAGAAGCTCACTGGAGGCTTGTAGGGAGCAAACAAGTGGACGATAAAATCCGATCTCTCCATTCCTGCACGATCGACCTCTTTGTGAGTTGAGAGGCGTCGGCCTCGTGCGATGATGTTGCGAATGTTCGCCCGTTACGTGCGTGTTAGTCGAGCACGGCGCAAACAAGAACGCAACATCACGCCCGACCCTCATCTTAACTGATCGTCAGACCTCAACCCGAAAACTCACAACATCACTGAGAATGTGTGAAGACGGCTGAAACTGAAATCCTGTAGAGCCGCTTGATGGAAGTTGTGATCGGCGACACTCGGCTGAATAAACTGACTCCACAAGCGCACACAAATACGAGGAACACATGGAGACCTGCAAACGTGCACATGTGTAAGCTCTAACATGCACACTCAGAGGAATACAGTAAAATACTGTAGTGTTGATGTTTGAGTTTAAGGGGCACAGACACACACACACACACGTTGCATTGCCAGGAAACACTTTTGTGAAATTTAGAACTTAACTTCATTGCCTTCTGACTCCTCTGGGTCATTCCTTCATCTCAAGGTCTCTCTCTCTGTCTCTCTCTCTCTCTCTCTCTCTCTCTCTCCCCCCCCCTCTCTCTCTCTCTCTCTCTCTCCCCCCTCTCTCTCTCCCCCCCCCTCTCTCTCTCTCTCTCTCTCCCTCTCCCCCCCCTCTCTCTCTCTCTCTCTCTCTCTCTCCCCCCCCCCCCTCTCTCTCTCTCTCTCTCTCTCTCTCTCTCTCTCTCTCTCTCTCTCTCCCCCTCTCTCCCCCCCCCCTCTCTCTCTCTCCCCCCCTCTCTCTCCCCCCCTCTCTCTCCCTCATGATACAGATGGAAGCGTTTCCAACCTTCACCGTCGGCATGTGACCGTCTACCTGCTCCAAACCTTCTAGTGTTTCAGGGCCGGTGTTTTCCTAAGTAAGTGCTCACAAAGGATAAATCGGCCGGGTTGTGGGGGGTTATGAACTACATGATATAAAGAGCTGATTGTTACCCATGATGGCTGACTTGCTGGTGAATGGGACATTTGGCCAGCAGAGACATTTACTCTCGTCATACTGACGTTAACAACTTAAATACCGTATTCAGGATCTAACTCACCCTCTAGTCCACAGAAAGGGTTGTATATAAACCTCCATAATTAAATACATATTTACTCAAATATAGATTTTTAAGTCCTCTTGTTTCTAAAGAATCTAAAAAAAAATTGTTCTTCTTTGTAAAATCCTCTGATATGTAGAAAGAGTTTTTATCTGTGAAATATTTGTGACAGTCACGTGATCACATGTGACAAGTTACAAAAATCCAGAGGTGCAGGACTTCACCACGGCGAGTATAAACTGAGCCTAACTTTGCTGTATCGATGACACCACGGCGAGTATAAACTGAGCCTAACTTTGCTGTATCGATGACATCACGCGAGTATAAACTGAGCCTAACTTTGCTCTATCGATGACACCACGGCGAGTATAAACTGAGCCTAACTTTGCTCTATCGATGACACCACAGCGAATATAAACTAAGCCTAACTTTGCTGTATCGATGACATCACGCGAGTATAAACTGTGAGCCTAACTTTGCTGTATCGATGACAGCACGGCGAGTATAAACTGAGCCTAACTTTGCTGTATCGATGACATCACGGCGAATATAAACTGAGCCTAACTTTGCTGTATCGATGACACCACGGCGAATATAAACTAAGCCTAACTTTGCTGTATCGATGACATCACGGCGAATATAAACTGAGCCTAACTTTGCTGTATCGATGACATCACGGCGAGTATAAACTGAGCCTAACTTTGCTGTATCGATGACATCACGGCGAATATAAACTGAGCCTAACTTTGCTGTATCGATGACACCACGGCGAATATAAACTAAGCCTAACTTTGCTGTATCGATGACATCACGGCGAATATAAACTAAGCCTAACTTTGCTGTATCGATGACATCACGGCGAATATAAACTAAGCCTAACTTTGCTGTATCGATGACATCACGGCGAGTATAAACTAAGCCTAACTTTGCTGTATCGATTACATCACGGCGAATATAAACTAAGCCTAACTTTGCTGTATCGATGACATCACGGCGAGTATAAACTAAGCCTAACTTTGCTGTATCGATGACATCACGGCGAATATAAACTAAGCCTAACTTTGCTGTATCGATGACATCACGGCGAATATAAACTGAGCCTAACTTTGCTGTATCGATGACACCACGGCGAGTATAAACTAAGCCTAACTTCGCTGTATCGATGACATCACGGCGAATATAAACTAAACCTAACTTTGCTGTATCGATGACATCACAGCGAGTATAAACTAAGCCTAACTTTGCTGTATCGATGACATCACAGCGAGTATAAACTAAGCCTAACTTTGCTGTATCGATGACATCACAGCGAATATAAACTGAGCCTAACTTTGCTCTATCGATGACATCACAGCGAATATAAACTGAGC
The DNA here is from genome assembly GCA_028022725.1 of Lycodopsis pacificus. Lineage (NCBI taxonomy): Eukaryota > Metazoa > Chordata > Actinopteri > Perciformes > Zoarcidae > Lycodopsis > Lycodopsis pacificus. The sequence continues at coordinate 30,644,048 of CM051691.1, forward strand.
CTAACTTTGCTCTATCGATGACATCACAGCGAATATAAACTGAGCCTAACTTTGCTGTATCGATGACATCACGGCGAATATAAACTAAGCCTAACTTTGCTGTATCGATGACACCACGGCGAGTATAAACTAAGCCTAACTTCGCTGTATCGATGACATCACGGCGAATATAAACTAAACCTAACTTTGCTGTATCGATGACATCACAGCGAGTATAAACTAAGCCTAACTTTGCTGTATCGATGACATCACAGCGAGTATAAACTAAGCCTAACTTTGCTGTATCGATGACATCACAGCGAATATAAACTGAGCCTAACTTTGCTCTATCGATGACATCACAGCGAATATAAACTGAGCCTAACTTTGCTCTATCGATGACATCACAGCGAATATAAACTGAGCCTAACTTTGCTGTATCGATGACATCACGGCGAATATAAACTAAGCCTAACTTTGCTGTATCGATGACACCACGGCGCTGTCCTTTGTGCTGAAGTAGACAGACAGATTAGTAATTGCACTTTTGTCTGAGTTCTGTCCCTCTGTACAAATATGTATCTTTGATCTATTATATTTTCTGAACTTAACAAAGTTAGGAGGGTGATACTAAAAAATACAGAACCGAAGGTGTCGTTGATGCACAACCCAAAACAATGTTGTTGTGAGAGCTCACTAGTTACAAAGTGTCGTCGTGAAGAAGGATTCTCCACAGAAAAAGGGCAAATGTTCCCTTTTAAAGGCTCGTATGACTCATCAACGCTTGATGGAGACACTGAAGGACCAGTTGGCACAAATCGAATATCATATTACTGAGTATGAGGATATATACTCACCTGACAATAAGAATCGTTGTTTTTGTTACTTTAGAATGAGCTGTTTGTATCTATTTTGGGAGCTGGTCCTGTTATCAACGCCATGTTTCTACAGAAGCCAAGAAGGGACAAACCAACCACTGGGCCAACAGAGAGCGAGAGACGGCCTTTTTAACGAGAGTGCCATCGTAGTTTAGCAGACGGACGACGTTTCACATGCCACCAGATCCTACACTGGCCCTTTAATTACAGCTGTTAATAACTTTTGGAGAGATATTCGTGGTTACCAGAAGATCACTTTGGTGATCTTTTCATCGAGCCATAATCAAGTCAAAATCTGAATTTGTCCAGCTAATTAGTTTGACCAACTAACGACATCAAACAAGTCCTACTTGGTGTTAACCGCTAACTAGCACGTTAGCCTCAGCTGTGCCGTGTGTTTTGTGCTAACCAGCAAACGTTAGCAAGCTGATATCCTCAACAAAGATGGCGAACATGCGAAACATTATACCAGCTAAACATCAGCACGTTAGCATTGTCATTGTGAGCATGTTAGCATGCTGATGTTAGCATTTAGCTCAAAGCAGCAAAGTGCCGCCTCACAGAGCTGCAGTGTCATTTTAAGAACGAGTAAAGCAAATAAGAAAACTTCATGAAAAGCTTGGAAAGCGTCACCAGACATTCAACCTTCATCATAATAATAATAAAAAAACACATTAAAGTACCACTCACACTGTTTAACGGATCTCACTTGTTTCTTATACTGTGGTGCGGTATGTCACTGCCTCGCTTAACAGCAGAACGTGCGCACACACACACACACACTCACACACTCACACACACACACACTCACACACACACACTCACACACTCGCTCACACACTCACACACACGCTCACACACTCACACACACACACTCACACACACACACTCGCACACTCGCTCACACACTCACGCTCACACACACACACTCACACTCACACACACACACACACACACTCACGCTCACACACACTCACGCTCACACACACACACACACACACACTCACGCTCACACACACACACACAAACACACACACACACACACAGCAGCTGTGTCGTTAGATCATCAGTTTGTACAGCAGGCTGGTACCCTGTCCTGCGTCAGGAGGTGTTAGTGGTAACACTAGCCAGGGGGGTGAAGGAAGGAAGAGCCAGGCAGCGAGGGAGGAGGAGGATGGAGAGAGTAGAAAGAGAAACAGAGTGTTAGCATAACCTGAAGGCTTAAACGTGTCATTTGTGTTGTTGTTTTAGCCCCCACCATTTAAACGCTCTGGAAATCAGGCCGTCTCAGCAGGAGAGCCGCTCTGTCGTCACACACTCAGACATTTCCTCTCCTCTTGTATTTACATCTTGTTTTTTGCATCTTTGGCACTTTTTTAGTGCCGATCTGTCCGGACACCACCTCCTCTCGGTCCTTCTTCTCGCCTCTTCCTTCAACACTGTGATGACACCAGCTGACAGGACAGGCTGCAGACGGGCCAGACGTGTTGCAGAGCCTTTTCATCTTGTGTCCGTCTTCACTGGGTTAGAAGGTGAGCAACATAAATTCATGGACGGTATTTGTTTATTGTTCGTCCCGTTACACAGTCTGGCAGCCACGGCCCCTCTGGGAATGTCTGAGTAGAGTTTGGTGTAACCCTGACTTGTGTGTTCATACATCTTCTCCACAAGCCGCATAATTCAAACTCAAGAAGCCTGACGCCAATAACACAACACGCAGTGTGCGGCTCGCTCGCTGCAATAATTACATTTTTCTGGCGAGGAGAAATGGGTCAACGTTTCTCAGGAGTAATGAACACTCAGCGGGTTCGCTGGCAGCAAATTGCCACCAGAAGGAAAACTATCCCCAACTTTGACTTTGGTCACACTTTGCCACAGCTTTCCTCAGAACTTCAGCAGCGCTCTGCTGTGTTTCCAGCGTTGACCGCGTTGAGTGGAGTCCGTTCTGCTGCCTGCAAACCTCCGCTGACTTCTGCATGTCGGCTCTATTAACGTCTGTCCTCAGCTCTCACCTCCCTTCTGCTCTACCTTTTCTTCTGTACATCATTTCCACCGACCTGCTAGCCCGTCTCCTGCTCATGAAGTAAACGAAGAAAAAAAATTCTTTTTCATGAATTATTTCTCATTCATGTAGGAGAGTGACGCGCTCCAGGTTATATTTGACCCTTCCCTTCCTTTGCACTCGTACTTTCAACTCGTACCCTCAGGGAGGGTATCTGATTAACTTCACACTTGGCTGCTGCTTTGCTGGAGACCCAAGGACGTGCCGTGTGGATTTGGACATGCGACTTGTTCAATATGAAACTCTGAAAACAACAAGCAAACAGACAACAGACAACACTGCAAGCAGCACTTCTGGGGTCCACACAACCACAAGCGTGCTGTCGCTTTCTAAACCAACAAGCTACCTACAGCCTTGTTGCATGAATACATGATGTTTAGGTAGACAACACTTCAGGAGGCGCAGGGCAACCTGTGCACGTTTGTAGCCCGAGGAATGAAGCCGACACATGGAGACAGACAACCGTTCACGCTCACATCCACCTGCAGCCAATTCAGAGGCATCAGTAAACCGAAGCTGCGTGTTTGAGCATGCAAACTCCACACAGGAGGCCACCCAACCCGGCTCGACCCCCCGGCTGTGAGGCGACAGCGCTACGACACGAACCTTCTGTCCCCAAGTCACGATCAACCAAAAAGGGAAAGATAAGCGATGTGTAAGAGCCAAATATGGCGTTGGAAGAACCAGACATGTAATTGTTATCATCAGTTAGTTGTCACGGTCCAAACGGTGTGTTTGGTTGTCGGTTGAAACAAATGGACTTTGTTCACGTTTCTGCACGACGAAGCAAATAAAAGGCTTGAAGAACACGTCTGCAGAAGGTGTACTTAAAGCGACGTGTGTTCACACTTAAGACGGGACGACGGGTCTCAGCTCGCGGCCCGCTGACCCCCCGGGACGACCCCCCCCCATCTGTCAACATTTACCAACTTTTAAATCTAATCAGGTGCACTTTTATTTGGACTCCACATCCCATTACCATACAAGCAGCATGTGGGCAGTGAAGCAAATTGCCCTTTGAATCTGATCTGAAGCTGCAATCATCCGTCAACGGGTCGGTTTAACGGCTCCTCTGCTCACAGCAGTTCTTCTTGTGGCTCCGTCTCCTTCAAACCAAAGGGCCGTGTGGAAACGAGGCGCTCGCCCTCTGTGGTGAGACGCTCGCTGACGCTCTGCTGCCGATGTGAGAGCAGCTGACGGACCAGACGCACTCACCACATGGACTCTTTACTACGTGTGTTTGAGGAGAAGCAGGCCGTCACTCGCTCTCTCTGCATGTGTGAGTGTACATACATCCTTTGACCTTTGTTTTCTTTGCACTTTCTCACACACACACACACACACACACATCTTCATACACGCACACACACACACACACACATCTTCATACACGCACACACACACACACACACATCTTCATACACACACACACACATCTTCATACACACACACACACACATCTTCATACACACACACACACACATCTTCATACACACACACACACATCTTCATACACACACACACACATCTTCATACACGCACACACACATCTTCATACACGCACACACACATCTTCATACACACACACACACATCTTCATACACACACACACACATCTTCATACACGCACACACACACACACACACATCTTCATACACACACACACACATCTTCATACACACACACACACATCTTCATACACGCACACACACACACACACACATCTTCATACACACACACACACATCTTCATACACGCACACACACACACACACACATCTTCATACACACACACACACATCTTCATACACACACACACACACACACACACATCTTCATACACACACACACACATCTTCATACACACACACACACATCTTCATACACACACACACACACACACACACATCTTCATACACACACACACACATCTTCATACACGCACACACACACACACACACATCTTCATACACACACACACACATCTTCATACACGCACACACACACACACACACATCTTCATACACACACACACACATCTTCATACACACACACACACACAAATCTTCATACACACACACACACATCTTCATACACACACACACACACACACACACATCTTCATACACACACACACACACACATCTTCATACACACACACACACATCTTCATACACACACACACACACACACACACACATCTTCATACACACACACACACACACACACACACATATCTTCATACACACACACACACACACACATCTTCATACACACACACACACATCTTCATACACACACACACACACACACACACATCTTCATACACACACACACACACACACATCTTCATACACACACACACACATCTTCATACACACACACACACACACACACACATCTTCATACACACACACACACACACACATCTTCATACACACACACACACACACACACACATCTTCATACACACACACACACATCTTCATACACACACACACACATCTTCATACACACACACACACACACACACACATCTTCATACACACACACACACATCTTCATACACGCACACACACACACACACACATCTTCATACACACACACACACATCTTCATACACGCACACACACACACACACACATCTTCATACACACACACACACATCTTCATACACACACACACACACAAATCTTCATACACACACACACACATCTTCATACACACACACACACACACACACACATCTTCATACACACACACACACACACATCTTCATACACACACACACACATCTTCATACACACACACACACACACACACACACATCTTCATACACACACACACACACACACACACACATATCTTCATACACACACACACACACACACATCTTCATACACACACACACACATCTTCATACACACACACACACACACACACACATCTTCATACACACACACACACACACACATCTTCATACACACACACACACATCTTCATACACACACACACACACACACACACATCTTCATACACACACACACACACACACATCTTCATACACACACACACACATCTTCATACACACACACACACACACACACACACATCTTCATACACACACACACATCTTCATACACACACACACACACACACATCTTCATACACACACACACACACACACATATCTTCATACACACACACACACACACACACACACACATCTTCATACACGCACACACACACACACACACACACATCTTCATACACGCACACACACATCTTCATACACACACACACACACACACACATCTTCATACACACACACACACACACACACATCTTCATACACACACACACACACATCTTCATACACACACACACACACACACACACACACATCTTCATACACGCACACACACATCTTCATACACACACACACACACACACACACATCTTCATACACACACACACACATCTTCATACACGCACACACACACACACACACATCTTCATACACACACACACACACACACACACACATATCTTCATACACACACACACACACACACATCTTCATACACGCACACACACACACACACATCTTCATACACACACACACACACACACACACACATCTTCATACACACACACACACACACACACACACATCTTCATACACACACACACACACACACACATCTTCATACACACACACACACACACACACACACATCTTCATACACACACACACACACACACACACATCTTCATACACACACGCACACACACACACACACACACACACACACACACACACACACACACACACACGCTGTAGTGCGGGCAGGATGGCGGCGTGGCAGCCCTTATTTATGTCTGCTTTCTTTAGCGAGGTTTCTCACAGGAGCAGGAATCCTGCGCTTCCTCTGAGTGCGCCATCGATCACTCTTTATGAACACAAACACACACGCAGACAAAGCTGCATACAGACTATCGCACATCAACACATGCATGAACGCAAAAGACAGGAATGCATGCTGGGTACTAGCACTCAGATTTGATTGTTTTATTTGATCTCTTTTTCTTCACTCTGTAGTGAAGCACTTTGAGCTGGAAGCTGCTGTACATAAAGTGTATTGAAGTTTATTTTGTGTTATCATGTTTATTAATTTACCTTTTTGCTGACGTACACACTCACAGAAAAGCACCGGAGGAGAGAGACAGACGTCTCACCACACATCATATCATAACGTTCACTCT
>CM051691.1:30656231-30668731 GCA_028022725.1 Lycodopsis pacificus
CTCTCACAGCTACTAGTTTAAAGAGATGAGCTAGTTACCTCTCACAGCTACTAGTTTAAAGAGATGAACTAGTTACCTCTCACAGCTGTTAGTTTAAATAGATTAACTAGTTACCTCTCACAGCTGTTAGTTTAAAGAGATTAACTAGTTACCTCTCACAGCTACTAGTTTAAAGAGATTAACTCGTTACCTCTCACAGCTACTAGTTTAAATAGTTTAACTAGTTACCTCTCACAGCTGTTAGTTTAAAGAGATTAACTAGTTACCTCTCACAGCTGTTAGTTTAAAGAGATTAACTAGTTACCTCTCACAGCTGTTAGTTTAAAGAGATTAACTAGTTACCTCTCACAGCTGTTAGTTTAAAGAGATTAACTAGTTACCTCTCACAGCTGTTAGTTTAAAGAGATTAACTAGTTACCTCTCACAGCTACTAGTTTAAATAGATTAACTAGTTACCTCTCACAGCTGTTAGTTTAAAGAGATTAACTAGTTACCTCTCACAGCTGTTAGTTTAAAGAGATTAACTAGTTACCTCTCATATCTGTTAGTTTAAAGAGATTAACTAGTTACCTCTCATATCTGTTAGTTTAAAGAGATTAACTAGTTGCCTCTCACAGCTGTTTAAAGAGATTAACTAGTTACCGCTCACATCTGTTAGTTTAACTAGTTATCTCTCACAGCTACAGAAATATTTTTATTTTGAATCGATTAATCCTCTAATATTGGTTTTCACACGTGAGCTGTCGTATATCATTTATTTTTTACAGTGTTATTGTTTTTCTCATTTTACTTTTAAATATCGCAACACTGCAGCAGTTATCATAGCATCCTATGAAGTCATGGAAACGTGTTGATCCCCGATATTTATTTATTTATTTATTTATTTATTTATTTATTTATTTATATATATATATATATTCCCTCCAACAACAATGTATCACTTCTACTGTTTATGTAACTTAATACATGTTTGGTAGCGTATGAACCTGATTTACTGTCAAATATCTGCTTGTTCGTCTGCTCTCGGACTGTTTATATCTGATTCTCTCTGCGTCTCCGTGCAGGTGTTGCATCAAGAAGCCGGTTTCTCCAGAGCTTCAGCAGCTTGTCAACTGGCCAGAGTGTCTTCTCCCAGTTTAACACCATGTCGGACACTTCACCTCACCTCACAGGTAACAAGACACCCTCACAGAGACACAGGTGTAAGGGCTTAAGAGACCATTCATTTAGTGTGTAGCGACTCCTCTGGTTGTATAGACGTCTATAGAAAATGACTCTACTTCTCTCTTGATTTATTCCCTCAGTAAACATTGTAAACATGAGTTTATGTCTCAATCTCTAGTTTCAAGTCTTCTTCAATACAGCATGATGTTCATTTAGTACATGATGGTCCATTTAGAGTCACACAGACCATAAAGCAGGGGATGCTTTAGGGCGGGGCTACACGCTGATTGACGGGTCTCGAATAGACCATAAAGCAGGGGATGCTTTAGGGCGGGGCTACTGTGATTGACAGGTCTCTACCAGACGTATACGGCGTCTCTACGGCTCCTCCTCAGTCCATATATGGTCGCTTCCTGTTCACTGGTTGCAAAAAACCACAACATGGCGACGGCCGACACGCCAAGCTGAAGGCTTCACAACATCAGTCCACAAACAATAGAGGGCGTCACGGTGACGACGTCCACTTCTTACAGACACACTATTGTTACAAACCCGAGTGGAAGAAGAGATTTTATGTTGAGGACAAGTTGGAGGTTCTTCATTTTACTTTGATCCTCTGCTTTTACTTTTCCTCTCTATGACATTTAAAACCGACTCAGTGACATAATATTCTATCGTAAGCTCGTGTCTTGTGCACTTTTATTGAAGAATAGCGAACAAAGTTCCACCAACTCAGCAACAAATATATTGTTTTATTATTAAAGCCTTTGAGATGTACCATCTCGTTTTCAAGGGGTTCCTTAACGACAATTTTACAAAACATTTAACAAAAAGCTAAAATAACAAGATAATTAAACAATACCAAATATGAAATAAGACATAAAATCAGGAGGTCCGAGTCAAACGGAGCATAAACATGGATCATTCTTTCACAGGTTATAGAAAAGCAATAACCAATCATTTTCCTGTGACGTCTTCACAATAAAAGTGAAATGTAGGTTTTGCGTTCCGAGCAAAAACAATAAGTTAAGAGTTTAATCTGACTGTTCTCTTGCCGCAGAGATTCAGGGCCGTGTGTGTGTGTGTGTGTGTGTGTGTGTGTGTGTGTGTGTGTGTGTGTGTGTGTGTGAGATTTAATGAGGGTCAGACAGGAGAAACACAGAGAACATTAAGCCCCTTTTAAAGGCCTCTACACACTGAGGGTGTTTGTTCTGTGGAGTTAATTCTCACGTCAACGTGTTCTTTGAAGACGTCACACAGAAACATGAATAAAACGCGTTTCTTTTCTTTTCAGAGCTCGGTTAATATTTCTGAACTTTCGCACAAAGAATAAAAGCATCAACCAATCGGGTCGTGAGGAACCGAGGTAACAACATGGAGGCTCTGTAGTCTGAACAAAGACTGCTATTTTAAATGTTACTATTTTCAACTTGACAAAGGCAGCACAGACCAGATCCACTCCTTCTGTTCTTACCTTTCACAGTAAAAGCCCTACATGTAACTTCATCAGAGGGAACTCAAGTTAAACTACACTCAGTAAACTCAGACAGTGTTGCTGGCAGTATTGATACGGGTTAGTTAGGTTAAGTACAAGTTAAAGCCTTTAAACACAGAGAACGTGACAATTAACGACAACGAAACAAAATGCAAAAGACTCCCCTGCGAATATTATATGTCGAGGGCTTTTATTGTGAAAGGTAAGAATGGAAGGAGTGTATCTGGTCTGCGCTGTCTTTGTCAACGTTGAAAGGAGTAATAAAGTTTTAAAGGACTGCAGAGCCTCCGTGTTGCCGTTTTTATAAACAACACGACGTGATTGGTCGATGCCTTTTATTATAAAACTACACGTTCTGTGATGACGCATGATGTTTGTTAGTTTTGTGTGAAAGTCCTCGTGACATAATAATTAATCACACGACTAACGAGCTTTAAGGAGTCGTGTGTTTTATGCTGTCGTCTGTCAAAGCTGCTTTCTCTCCCTCCTCATCTTCTGTCTCCTCTCTCTTCTCTCTCACTCTCCTCCTTTCATCTCGTCTCTTCATCCCTCATCTCTCCCTCCTCATCTTCTGTCTTTTCTCTCACTCTCCTCCTTTCATCTCATCTCTTCATCCCTCATCTCTCCCTCCTCATCTTCTGTCTCCTCTCTCTTCTCTCTCACTCTCCTCCTTTCATCTCGTCTCTTCATCTCTCCCTCCTCATCTTCTGTCTCCTCTCTCTTTTCTCTCACTCTCCTCCTTTCATCCCTAATCTCTCCCTCCTCTTCCTCCTCTCCTCTCTCTTCTCTCACTCTCCTCCTTTCATCCCTAATCTCTCCCTCCTCTTCCTCCTCTCCTCTCTCTTTTCTCTCCCACATTTCTTCTCCTGTCGTCTCCTCTTTCCTCTCCTCCTCACCACTTGTTTTTCTCGTCCGTCAGGTCTTTAACGTGAAGGAGACGCGGCAGCACACGGAGGAAGAGGTCGGGGCCTTCACGAAGCTCATCGAGGCGCTGGGCTTCACGGGGCAGCTCAAATACAACAAATGGGTGAGTGATGAAGGAGGGAGGAAGCATGAAGGAATGGAGGGACCAGTCAGTTTTCTCTCGTCTGTCATCTTAAACAATGATCAGGTCAAAGTCAACTCAGAAAATAGAATTATAGGAAGGTTTGAGGTGGGCGATACATTTAATAATTCAACCATCACAGTGTAAATAAAGTTGTATCGTTAACCATCACAGTGTAAATAAAGTTTTATCGTTAACCATCACAGTGTAAATAAAGTTTTATCGTTAACCATCACAGTGTAAATAAAGTTTTATCGTTAACCATCACAGTGTAAATAAAGTTTTAACGTTAACATCACAGTGTAAATAAAGTTTTATCGTTAACCATCACAGTGTAAATAAAGTTGTATCGTTAACCATCAGAGTGTAAATAAAGTTGTATCGTTAACCATCAGAGTGTAAATAAAGTTTTAACGTTAACCATCACAGTGTAAATAAAGTTTTAACGTTAACCATCACAGTGTAAATAAAGTTTTATCGTTAACCATCACAGTGTAAATAAAGTTTTATCGTTAACCATCAGTGTAAATAAAGTTTTATCGTTAACCATCAGTGTAAATAAAGTTGTATCGTTAACCATCACAGTGTAAATAAAGTTTTAACGTTAACCATCACAGTGTAAATAAAGTTTTATCGTTAACCATCACAGTGTAAATAAAGTTTTATCGTTAACCGTCACAGTGTAAATAAAGTTTTATCGTTAACCGTCACAGTGTAAATAAAGTTTTATCGTTAACCGTCACAGTGTAAATAAAGTTTTATCGTTAACCGTCACAGTGTAAATAAAGTTTTATCGTTAACGTCACAGTGTAAATAAAGTTTTATCGTTAACCGTCACAGTGTAAATAAAGTTTTATCGTTAACCATCACAGTGTAAATAAAGTTTTAACGTTAACATCACAGTGTAAATAAAGTTTTATCGTTAACCATCACAGTGTAAATAAAGTTGTATCGTTAACCATCAGAGTGTAAATAAAGTTGTATCGTTAACCATCAGAGTGTAAATAAAGTTTTATCGTTAACCATCACAGTGTAAATAAAGTTGTATCGTTAACCATCAGAGTGTAAATAAAGTTTTATCGTTAACCATCACAGTGTAAATAAAGTTTTATCGTTAACCATCACAGTGTAAATAAAGTTTTATCGTTAACCATCACAGTGTAAATAAAGTTTTATCGTTAACCATCACAGTGTAAATAAAGTTTTAACGTTAACCGTCACAGTGTAAATAAAGTTTTATCGTTAACCGTCACAGTGTAAATAAAGTTTTATCGTTAACCGTCACAGTGTAAATAAAGTTTTATCGTTAACCGTCACAGTGTAAATAAAGTTTTATCGTTAACCGTCACAGTGTAAATAAAGTTTTATCGTTAACCGTCACAGTGTAAATAAAGTTTTATCGTTAACCATCACAGTGTAAATAAAGTTTTATCGTTAACCATCACAGTGTAAATAAAGTTTTACTGACGATGGTTCCCCTCGTGTGCGTGCGGTGGTCAGAGGAGGACTGACCTCCCAGCAGGAGCTTCATTTATTAAATATTGTTCCCAGCATGAACACACAACAACTCAAACACACCACAGCATCTCTCACTGCTGCACACACTGCTTTTATAGTGTGTGTGTGTATATATATATATATATATATATATATATATATATATATATATATATAAATAAATAAATAACTGTTACACAAAAGTTCAAAGGAATTCATTTATTCATCTCTTATACATCCTTTATTTAACCAGGTGGTTAAAAAAAGCTAAAAACATCAAATGGATTTCAGAGAACAGAAACAAACCAGCCGGTTGCATCAATTAAAGATTTTTCATTCAGTGTTTAATAACTTCATTCAGTACTCAAATCATCCTCAATGCGGTTACCGCAGGTCTACTGCATACGTGTATAACTACTGATCCATTGTGGACTTAGCTGGCGTGAGTTCCCTGTAAAGATGTTTATGATGTTTTCTCCCTTTTTGTCTTCAGAAAATCAAGATCGCTGCGTTGCGGATGTACACGTGCTGCGTAGAGAGGATCAACTACGACGACTTCTTTGACAGTAAGTGAGAAGTGAAAGTGCTGCTCCTCGATGACACACAGCAGACAGAACCAGAACACGTCTGTACTGAGAATAACGGTGATGATGACATCAGTCATTAAAGAGCAGAAAACATGCACGTTGAGTCTCTGATCATTTATATATGAATAATCTATATACACAACCTTCAGGTGTGTTACCACTGATGTAAAAACACAGGTAATAATATTCAGCTATTCACATTTTAACAACCTCTCTTCTCTCCTCTCCTCTCCTCTCATCTTCTCTCTCCTCTCTCCTCTCCTCTCTCCTTCAGCCTCTCTTTTCCTCTCTCCTTCAGCCTCTCTCCTCTCCTATCCTCTCCTCTCTCCTTCAGCCTCTCTTTTCCTCTCTCCTTCAGCCTCTCTTTTCCTCTCCTCTCCTCTCTCCTCTCTCCTCGCTCCTCTCTCCTCTCTCCTCTCCCTCTCCTCTCCGTGTTCACTTCCTGTAGTTCAGTCAGAGGTTTCTCCTCCTCGTTGTCACATGACTGCTGGTCTCGGATGAATCAGTGATGACTTCATAGTTTCACTGAGGGAGCTCACACTAATGTTTCTACAGGATGTGGGTGAAAGTAAACGCTTTATTGGAGGAGAGGTTTGAAATGGGATCTATGATGAAACATCACAATTGTAATCTTAGTTTTGGTTGCTTCTTCTGACGATGGTGGTTTTACAGCTATTGTCTCTGAACACATGAGACAATACTGCAGACATAAGAGTCTGTCCACTGTTGTTAAAGACTAATGTGAAATAACGTCTGCCTCTGATACCTCTCCCCTGTGAGTTTATCACTGGAGCCGCGATGCTCGTCAGAACACGTGTGATTGTCTGAGCAGCATCGCGTGACGTGATTCACAACGCATTCAATCGCTCGGTGTGTTTCCGGGAGCGCTGAGCGAGTGACGTGAAGGCAGGAGAAGCTGCTTATAGCGCTTGTAGGTCCAGGTCCTGATAGAACGCCATCAAAGACACCGTTTCCCTGAGCTTCCTCTTTCCTAGCGTCTTCATTTCATTGGTTGTGATTGTTTAAGCTGTTGCTTTGCTCCGATCGGGCATCAAACCGTCTTGATTGTGATGTTAAAAGACGCTGGGAGACGTTACACGGTCCCTAAATGATCTTGGAGGAAGTTGTCTGCGCATCCTGTCGAACGCTGAACCACACGCTGAGAAACAGCTGGAAAATCATTTGTTTAAAAGGGCAGCGGAGCGGTTCAGACGGAGACGCTTTTATTTGAGACTTTACCAGCTGGCACACGGACACCAACCCTCTAATATTGCTGCGTCACTTGGAGACCGTATGTCCCGTCTGTAGTGTCCCTCTGATTGGTTCACAGACGTGGGCTGCAGCTAATTATTCGTTTATTCGTGTTTAACCTGCAGATTCGTTGTTGTGGCTATAAAATATGAACCTGACCGCACCAGATGATTGTTGTTAAATATGTGTTATGTGAAGACTTCATAAAGATTAGATACTCTGCTTCCCTTCACCGCCTGACATTATGAATCAGACGTACTGCACTCAGGCTCATATTTCCTCACGTTTAGGGAGCTTTTACTGCTTTAGCGTCGTCTCACATCACTTTCTATTTTCAGAACAGTTTAATTTGTGTCGCTGCATCCGAGGGAGTCTTGTCTCTACCTGATGATGTTTCTTGGCTTGTTTGAATTCCTCTCTTTTTATTAATGTGAATTCTTGACCACATTTAGATATTATAACTATCTTTGTAAATGTTTTTACATTTCATCTAATCATTTGGAAGCTTTACTGACACCCATCAGAACAGCTGGACTCATCAATTAATGGACCTTAAAATACTATTGTACCAATAATAATAATAATAATAATAATAATAATAACAAGTTTGTCATGCTGGTTATCGCTGTGTTTGTTTCAGAGTGCGCCCTCCCCAGACACACTCAACTCTTGGTTCTTGGTAGCGCAGCTGCACGTGTGGTGAGTCTCACACACACACACACACACACACACACGTACACACACACACACGTGTACACGCACACGCACACACGTATACACACACACACACACACGTGTACACGCACACACGTACACACACACACACACACCACACACACACGTGTACACGCACACCGCACACACACACACACACACGTATACACACACACACACACGTATACACACGTATACACACACACGCGCACACTATTTGTTTCCTCGTCTCGTGTCTTCGTTTCCTCGTCTCGCGTCTTCGTTTCCTCGTCTCGCGTCTTCGTTTTCCTCGTCTCGTGTCTTCGTTTCCTCGTCTCGTGTCTTCGTTTCCTCGTCCCGTGTCTTCGTTTCCTCGTCTCGTGTCTTCGTTTCCTCGTCTCGTGTCTTCGTTTCCTCGTCTCGTGTCTTTTTTCCTCGTCTCGCGTCTTCGTTTCCTCGTCTCGCGTCTTCGTTTCCTCGTCTCGCGTCTTCGTTTCCTCGTCTCGCGTCTTCGTTTCCTCGTCTCGCGTCTTCGTTTCCTCGTCTCGCGTCTTCGTTTCCTCGTCTCAGCGTCTTCGTTTCCTCGTCTCGCGTCTTCGTTTCCTCGTCTCGCGTCTTCGTTTCCTCGTCTCGCGTCTTCGTTTCCTCGTCTCGCGTCTTCGTTTCCTCGTCTCGCGTCTTCGTTTCCTCGTCTCGCGTCTTCGTTTCCTCGTCTCGCGTCTTCGTTTCCTCGTCTCGCGTCTTCGTTTCCTCGTCCCGCGTCTTCGTTTCCTCGTCTCGTGTCTTCGTTTCCTCGTCTCGTGTCTTCGTTTCCTCGTCTCGTGTCGTTTCCTCGTCTCGTGTCTTGTTTCCTCGTCTCGCGTCTTCGTTTCCTCGTCTCGCGTCTTCGTTTCCTCGTCTCGCGTCTTCGTTTCCTCGTCTCGCGTCTTCGTTTCCTCGTCTCGCGTCTTCGTTTCCTCGTCTCGCGTCTTCGTTTCCTCGTCTCGCGTCTTCGTTTCCTCGTCTCGCGTCTTCGTTTCCTCGTCTCGCGTCTTCGTTTCCTCGTTCTCGCGTCTTCGTTTCCTCGTCTCGCGTCTCGTTTCCTCGTCTCGCGTCTTCGTTTCCTCGTCTCGCGTCTTCGTTTCCTCGTCTCGCGTCTTCGTTTCCTCGTCTCGCGTCTTCGTTTCCTCGTCTCGCGTCTTCGTTTCCTCGTCTCGCGTCTTCGTTTCCTCGTCTCGCGTCTTCGTTTCCTCGTCTCGCTCGTCTTCGTTTTCCCTCGTCTCGCGTCTTCGTTTCCTCGTCCCGCGGTCTTCGTTTCCTCGTTCCCGCGTCTTCGTTTCCTCGTCCCGGTCTTCGTTTCCTCGTCTCGCGTCTTCGTTTCCTCGTCTCGCGTCTTCGTTTCCATGTCTCGCGTCTTCGTTTCCTCGTCTCGCGTCTTCGTTTCCTCGTCTCGCGTCTTCGTTCCTCGTCTCGCGTCTTCGTTTCCTCGTCTCGCGTCTTCGTTTCCTCGTCCCCGCGTCTTCGTTTCCTCGTCCCGCGTCTTCGTTTCCTCGTCTCGCGTCTTCGTTTCCTCGTCTCACGTCTTCGTTTCCTCGTCTCGTGTCTTCGTTTCCTCTAGGATGTGTTTGGTGCGGATGCGTCAGGAGGGCAGAGAAGGAAAGTACATGTGTCGTTACATCGTCCACTCAATGTGGGAGGACGTAGAGCAGAGGAGCAAAATCATGGGGGTTGAGTTCAGTGTGTGTGTGTGTGTGTGTGTGTGTGTGTGGTGTGTGTGTGTGTGTGGTGTGTGTGTGTGTGTGTGTGTGTGTGTGTGTGTGTGTGTGTGTGTGTGTGTGTGTGTGTGTCATGTTTACCGGTAATATCATGTGACGATTACGCCGCTATATGCATGTCATAGAAAGCCAGCGAGTAGAATTCTTCCCCACAGATGCGTGGAGATGGAAGGGGAGCAGCTCTCCTTGTTCTTCAGTCTGAAAACAACTTTCATTTAAATATTTGTTCTTTCGAGTTGTGTTGTATCGATACGGTGACCGGTGTATTGTATTGATACGTATTATTGTATTGTATCGATACGGTGATATGAGACTCTATCGTCTCATATTTTGGATTTCATATGATGACGTCTTCTGCTGGTGTTAAAGGCACATTACAGTAAAGTGATGTAACTTTTGAACTTACCAGGCTGCTGTTGTTGTTGTTGTTGTTGTTATTATTAGTAGACCCTGATCAGGCTTTATGTTTCCAATGACTGAAGAGTTTTGATCGCTGCAGCGCCTCATGTTTTTACAGGATTGCCCTGAACGCCTCGTATTCAACGCAAAAGGCTGAAAAGCTCCGAATGTTATTGGTTTTATTTAATTGTTTTCTCTCGCCTGGAGCTGAATGACTTCAATAACCGCAGCAAACTGCAAGAAAGCAACAAAGAGGAAGTGTTTTCTCCCTGAACGTTTATCCACTTCGATTATTTATCATTAAATCGCTTCATGGAAATATATTGTTTAAACCACCAACAGTCAACTCGGCTATCGTCACCATATCGAGGTATTCGGTCCAGAAGAAGTATTGTTGTTAGATTGTTTCCATATCGCCTTAAACCACAACTCACTTCAACTGTGGATTCATCTGCTGACGACCAATCGATGAATCAGATCGTCTGTAAAACATCAACAAGCTTCAAATGACCACCAGTCAGTTTACGGCGTAGTAGAACCGTGAAGACCGAACACGAGTAGAATGCACTATTAATACTGTATTCATGGAATGACGTCACACACAGACCCTGTTGAACGAGTGTGACTGTTCTGATGGATACATATTCATTATTTCTGTTGCATGTGTGTTTTCACAGCTGCGTATGTGAACTTTTGTCAGCGTGTGTTCATACACTTGTGTGTGAGAATCCAGAGATTGATTTGACCTCAAACTCTTAATTTATTTATGATTTAATCTGAACATCTGGCTGCAGACCAACGCATCCATCTTCAGGAAACAACAAGTGGAATGAAAAGGAACTATGATGAACAGTCAGGAAGAATCCCAAAGGTTTATTCTTATTAAAAATACCAACAAAATAAATGTAGAGTGAAAGAAAAGACAATTTAAAAAGCAAAAAACACCAAAAGAACATGGAGGCGTCCTCGTAGAAGACTGTTTATTATCCACTAGTTAAGTAAGTGACTACGAGCAACCACGGCTGAGAGTCACCAGTTAACACGTTCACACGTTCACGCGTTAACACGGTCACCAGTTAACACGGTCACCTGGTCACATGTTAACACGGTCACCAGTTAACACGGTCACCAGTTAAACTGAACCACCTGTTGCTCTGAAGCGGTCGTGATCTGAATTCTGAAGAATTTGATTCTGACAACGAAGCGTGACACAACCAGACGTTTACATGCTGGTAACAGTTTTAATCAACGTTTAACTCGTCTGGATGGTCGGAGCAAAATGACACGACGTCTCTACGTCACTCCTCAGTCCAGATATGGTCACTTCCTGTTCACCGGTTGATAAAGAAACAAGATGGTGACGGCCGAATCACCGAACAGGAGGCTTCAAAACATCCACAAACCAACGAGACGACTACGGCCACTTCACATGAACACTTTATTCCTCTGACCTTCTCCAAAGGACAAGTGCCTCAGTAAAGACCTGAACAATGACTTCTTTATGAACTGTGTGTGTGTGTGTGTGTGTGTGTGTGTGTGTGTGTGTGTGTGTGTGTGTGTGTGTGGGGGGGGGCAGTGATTGGAGTGGCTCTTGGGTTTCATGCTAATTGTGTTAAGCAGCAGTAATAACATTGGTCATGTTCTCCGTGTTCATAATTACGTCTGCAGCCGGTTGAACCAGCCGAGCAGGAGAATCCGTCACATTCAACGTTATTGTGCAGAACGTCACGTTGTGGCTGTGACATGAACTGCTGGCAGCCGGCGTGTTTAGTGGCTCGTGAGGAGTTATTCATAACCGTGGCAGCTGTTTTGGGGCTCAGCGTTTTGCCCGAGGACCCTTTGGCATGTTGACAAGAGGAGCCGGCGATCAAACCAGCAACCCTGTGATGAGTGGACGAGCCGCTCATCTTCACACTCTCTCTGAAGAGTGCTTCGCCAGGTCGACGTGTGAATGTGTGTCGTACTTTCACTTAACAGCGTGTTAGCGTTGTTATTGTAGCACACGTTAGCATTAGGTCCAGCCCCACAGAGCTGCTAGCAGGACGTGTCTTCCATCCACAGAGGCTCAGAAGGAAGTGACGGAGAGAGAGAAAGCCAAAGCGGAGTGCTGTGATGAGAGGAGCTCTGTGCTTCACGTTCATCTCTCTCTTTACATCATCACTTGTAGGTCGGTGCCAGCCACAGGAAGGAAGGAATGAAATCGATGACGGAGACGTTTTACGCAGCCATATTTGGATACGATGAGGTGAGAAACACTCGTCCAGAAGCGCGTCTCTCGCGATGGCGTGGGGTCAGTAACGTGACGGTCGCTGGTGTTGGTGTCTGTAGGGAATCCTGTCTGATGACTGTGTGCTGGCTGCAGCTCTGTGGAGA
Source organism: Lycodopsis pacificus (assembly GCA_028022725.1). NCBI lineage: Eukaryota > Metazoa > Chordata > Actinopteri > Perciformes > Zoarcidae > Lycodopsis > Lycodopsis pacificus. Next base: position 30,668,490 of record CM051691.1, read on the forward strand.
AACCTGTTCAACTGTGAGTGTGAGGACCCCGAACAGCTGGAGCTCATGGTGGGATACGTACGCAAACAGGTGTGTGCTCTCCTCTGTCTGCGTTTACTTCATGAACACATGCACCCAGAGCTTCATGTGTTAAAGCTGCATTCTCTCTAGTGGCCACCAGGGGGCGACTCCTCTGGTTGTATAGAAGTCTATAGAAAATGACTCTACTTCTCTCTTGATTTATTCCCTCAGTAAACATTGTA
>CM051691.1:30676231-30688731 GCA_028022725.1 Lycodopsis pacificus
TTTATCAACACTTACGTGAGTCTGCACTTCTGCAGGCTTTGCCCGAGGGAATTACCCACAATTCATAGCAGAGTTTATTTTAGGTTTGTGCAGGTGCGTGAGCATAGCGCAGCCAGTCGAACACGTTTAACGCACGCGAGCATGAAGGACTGAGAGTCTGCGGCGATGCTGAAGCCTCCAGTCAGTCGGGTTTAAATCAGAGCAGCTGCGGCTTCATCGGGATCCTTCGATTCTAATCATCGCTGAAATATTGAAAACACTCCGCTGACACGCGCAGCGTCTGAATGTGCGTCTTTACTCCGATAGGCCCATGTCCACGAGAGACTGCTGCAGCGCGTCGCACGTTCTCCTCTGAACTTGAGACGCAGATGGACTCAAAGTCTCTGACGTAGTTTGGGAGAAGAAGCGCTTACAGCAGCGGCACGTGACTGAGCCCAGTGAGCACTAACCCGGATTTCAACGTTGATAAAGCGTTGATATGGGGTCTGAACGTCTTAGACGTGTTTTAACCGTCTTTTGAACCGGCTAAATTACGGTTACAATATCAACCTGTCACAAAACACCAATTTCTTTTAAAATATTGATGGTTTGTTCAGTTGTAGGTTGAAAGAGACGCGATTTTGGTTACTTTAAACGTATTTCTCCAAAATCATATTACGCTATCCGTTCATATGTGGTCTACACGAAGACGTGATTTCAACGCATTCAATGTCTCATATAAAACGTGGTAAATATGGAACTATAGACTGTGTGCTGTCAACAAGAAGCTCCCAGGACATCTGGCATAGCGTTAGACTGGTTTACATCTTACCTCAATGACAGAAGTTTCAATGTCTCTGTGGGTGATTTTGTGTCTGTTACCTCTCCACTGTCTTGTGGCGTACCGCAGGGCTCGGTTCTGGGGCCTCTGTTATTTTCCCTTTATCTGCTACCTTTGGGACCGATCATAAAAAGCTATAATGTGTCCTATCACTTATATGCAGACGATATCCAACTTCATCTGTCATTCAAACCCAGCGAGGCCTTCACATTAACTCGGCTCCTGGACTGTGTCAATGCCATCAGAGACTGGACGGCAGAAAACTGCTTACAACTCAACGACTCTAAGACGGAGGTCCTAGTTATTGCTCCAGAGGAGTTTGTCCCCATGATCAGGCAGACTATCAGTCCACTCTCCTCTGCTGCCCATTGCAACCTGCGCAATCTAGGGATTTTCTTTGATGGATCCATGTCGTTTGACCCTCATGTTAAGCAGCTGTCCAGGTCATGTTTCTTCCATCTAAGAAATATCAGTAAACTGAGATCTGTGGTTTCAACACCTGAATTAGAGATGATCATACACACATTTATCTCCTCTCGCATTGACTACTGCAACTCACTTTTCACATCACTCAGTGCATCTGCTCTTAACCGTCTGCAGCTCGTCCAAAACGCTGCCGCCAGATTACTCACCAGGACAAATCGACGGTCTCACATCACCCCCGTACTCCGATCTCTCCACTGGCTCCCTGTAGCATCTAGGATCCACTTCAACATCCTCCATCACTCACAGAGCACTTCACGGTCAGGCTCCGGCTTATGTAGCTGATCTGCTTCGCCCCTATTCACCCGCCCGCACTCTCAGGTCAAACGCTCGAGGTCTTCTGTCGGTCCCACGCACACGATGTAAGAGCCGTGGTGACCGAGCCTTTGAGGCCGTGGCTCCGAGGCTCTGGAATGCTCTGCCTGCAACTCTGCGCCTCGCAGATACTGTGGATACTTTTAAAAGCCAGCTTAAAACCCACCTGTTTAAGCTGGCGTTTGTGTAAACGTAAACCCATGTCCTAGCCATATTTTAAGACCTGCTCTTAAAATATGTTTTATATTTTTATTATTTTATTTATTTTTTATTATTTTATTTTATTATTTTTTATTTTCTCTGTGTATATAATTTATTGACCCTAGGGTCACATTATGTTTTTTATGCTTTTAAATGTCTGCTCTGTTTAAGCACTTGTGATATTACTATCTGTGAAAAGCGCTATATAAATAAAATCCATTCATTCATTCATTCACCATAATGAGAGCAGCGCACATTATGTCTGTATATGTTCACTAAAATACAACTCAGTGTTTACTGCTGGAATACGCATGCGCACGGACTCTGCATGTTTCTAAGTAAGAGATGGCTGGAAACACGACAAGGTTTGAGCTCGCTAGCTCTTACTGAGTGATGAGGAAGTGAACGAGCTGACGGCATAAACGAGGCTTCACGCTAACGACGTACTCTGTAAGTACTTGAACTACTTTATTCCAATATTGCAAACCGAAATATCATTACCATACCATTAATATCATGTTGCTCATCATGCGGGCGAGGCTGCTAGCTTGTTAGCATGTAGCGTTAGCATGTTACGAACAGTAAACCTAAACAGTAAACAGCAGACACGTGTGTTAGTTAATGTACTGTACTACCGTTAATACGATCCGATCATGGTCAAAACATTGTTGTTTGGGTTATGGCAATATATAAACATTATTGTGTAATATCCAGGTCAGCATCGATCCGTTGAAGACACGTCTATGGTCTCCGGTGTAGAGACATTCAAAACTGGTCTAAAAGTCCATATGTTTTTTAATACTTGTTGTATTTACAGATGTCCAGCTTGAAAATATGGCAGGTCTCCTGAAACCGGCTCCTGTGTGGCTTTGAAAACGACATTTAAAGAAGGAAAAGGAGATTATGGTTTTTTATAAAGAACATTGTTTATAGTTATATTGTGCTTTAATAAATACAAATGAACTGTTGCTGTGTCACTTGGTCTTTTGTCCTGTAAGTGGAAACTGTTGATGTGTTATATACCCAGAAGCACTGTAAGCATTTCGGCGTTGAATCCACGGTTAAAACACGGTGAGGTTGAATCCACGGTTAAAACACGGTGAATACACTGATAAATGTGGATGTGGTTTCTTAGTAAGCCTTTAAATCATGATATATTAGTATTAGCACAATGTAGAGGACGAAAAATTATAGAATTGCAAATCACGTTTAAATCTGGTCTAAGCTTCAACGTTGAATCAACGTCTACAAATAGTCGGCGAAGAAACTTTCACTTTTGAACCAATTCTGAACGTTGTTTCAACGACGGGCGTAGACGTCTTTTAGACGACTATTCAACCAAAAAATGCTCACTGGGTCGATATCGCTCGATATCGGTTCAGAGGGTCGACGCGCTTTAGTTCCAGAGCTTTTTACTCTACGGGAGGGTTGCGTTCGGTGTGTTTGACTCCGAAGCCTCGTGACAGGATGTTTGGTGGGTTCACCTGATAACTATCGTCTCCGCTGATAAAGGAACCAGTTCTACCAGAGTGCCGGTGTTGCTCTCAGCCCGTCATGCGCCTGAGCCGCCTCGGCTCCAGATCAGCTTTAATCTCATCAGAGTAACAATAAATACTCCAGAGCAGGGATTCCCAAAGTGTGGTGCCTCTAGGGGGTGCGCGAGAGAAAAAATGTAATGGCGGTGCAGTCCCGTCTCCTAAAAATTACGTTCCCCCAAAACTAAAATGCATTCTCAATTACGTTTGACCACAAACGTATTTTCTCCCTGATCACGTTTTGCCGTACTCTAGTCTTTATTATGTGTCTGTGATCTGCCTCGCCTCTACCCGCCACCCACCAGTTGTTGCCCCGCGGCCTGTTCCGAGGGCTGAAGACCTGACGGTCGGGTGCCTCGCGGCGGGGGCGGCGGGAGACCTCGCGTCCCGGCGCCAACGGGTGAGCGCCGCCACTCGCAACCATAAAACCAAGTCCCGGATTTCACCCGGGGGATATTCTGGAGGTATTGTGAGCGGGTGATGTGCCTCGTTGCTGGGGAGGTGCGTGTGTGTATGAGCGCATTTCTGCCGGAGACAGGCGGCGTGTTGTGGTAATATTCTGACGGCGTAACAGGGAGAAGGAGAGGCGGTGGTGGAGAGGGAAACAAATGTTAAAGAGATGGTGGAATGTATGATTGGAGAGAGAGAAGCAAACAAGTTGGACGTGATCCCGCATCCAACAACACTGTGTCGCGCGCATCGATGCTTTGTCCGAAGACGTCCTGGCTGCATTAATCGGTCGCGTGAAGAAGAGGTTTACTCTCTGCAAGTAGACGAGCCTACAGATCTGGCCAATCGTCTGGTGAACGTCCGTTACCTTTTCGAAGCCACGGTGCAGGAAGAGTTATTTGTGTTTTTTATCTTGTAAACAAACGCCACGCGCGAGCAAACTGTTCTCTCATTAGTCCGATTTTTATGCGGCTCTGTTGCTTTTTTTTTAAGGTGTGTGTGTGGGGGGGGGGGGGGGGGTTGGGGGTGCGTGAACCCGGTCTGGATGTAGAAGGGGGTGCGTGGCCTAAAAAGTTTGGGAACCGCTGCTCCAGAGCATAAGATCAGCACGTACACATCTCCACTCATACACAACCGGAGTCTGGGATCTGTTGTTGCTGGTAGAAGTAGAAATCACAGGTGATGTGATACTTAAGTCTCATTCATTCTCAGAGACAACCTGCACACCTGAGGTTTCAGCGTCTGAATATGTATGTCGTGATAATTCATCCAGCAGATGTCAGACGCCATCACGCACGCCATCACCAGCAGTCGACATATGTCCGTCTGCACCAAAGTGATGAACTTGCCAAAAGCAAACATGTTTGCTTTGTTTCAGATCAAAGACGCTCAGTAAGAAGGTGTTTTTACCCGCTCGGAGAGTTTTGCTCCGTTTGTGCGTCAGGACTTGAACCGGGTCACCGGGTCTCATTCTGGAGGATCCCAGGGTGACAGAGTCCTGACATCTGGGTCACCGAGGAGCCGAGACCTCTTCGCACCGCTGCAGGTCAAACTGAGTTTGACTCTTTGAGCTTCATTTGTCTGTTTCAGTGAATCATCAACAACAAGCTGGAGCATGATTACACATCACACATGACGGCGAGAGCAGCATGACGTTAGCATGTAGCATGAAGGTAGCATGTAGCATGTAGCGGTAGTCGTGTGTTTGTGCGCATGAAAGACAAACATCCGCCGAGCTTTGAGACTTTAAATGATTCAAAAATAAAGAGAAATGTCGGCGATTAAATGCAACTATCATCAGCTTCAGTGTGAGTGAGTTTAATGAAATGTGTGTGAGCTGCAAGAACATGTTTGAACATCACACGATCACACGCTGCAGCGGTTCTTCAGTCAGAGTCACATCACACATGAAGGAGTCTGGGGGGAAGGAGGACGGTGGTCCTCTGGAGGAGGAGGAGGAGGAGGAGCTGCTCTCAACCTGCATGAACAAGAGTCCTGCAGGTGACGTGATTCTCTTCGTGCTCGTCGTCTTCCTGCTTTTGTTTGATATGACGTCGTCTTCTCTTCTGTCTCTCTGTCTCTATGAAGGGGAACGTCTGCAGGGCTAAATGTTCCGTCCTACACATGTTGGTTTTTAGGCTCCTTGCACGTCTATGTTGGTCCTCCACACTGAAACTTCTCAACAACTACTCGACAGAGTGCCATCGCATGTGGTTCAGACATTCATGATCCCCAGAGGATGAATCCTGCTGACATCGTCGATCCCCCGATAGACTCGAGTCAGAATCTCCCTGCTCTCGTTGCTCAAACTGTATAAAACAACATGTATAAACCAGCTCAAGTCTTTGGGGTTTCCCTTCTTTTTGAAATGTTGTGCTTACAAACTCGTCGCAGCAGCAACAGTTCACCTGCTGCTGCTGCTCTAACGGGCTGATCACAGACTAGAACACGTCTCCATAGCGCTCTGAAGAGCTGTGACGACAGCCTGACTCCAACTGTCCCTCGACAGCCGCTTCCTGGACCACGTTGACCAGCAGCAGAGCGTCGTCCTCACGAGGCTCGTATGTCCGCGCCGATGCACGACTGTGATCGGGTCCGAATCCAGGACGTGCATTCAGAAATCTCCAGATATCATCGATCGTTTGCTCTTGTGAGATTAATCATCATCATCCAGATCTCAGGTTTATGACCAGATGAACAATATATTCCCTCCAGCTGCAGCTCTGCAGAGGCACATGTTATCACATCAGCGTGTTAGCATGCTGCTGTTAGCATTGTCTGTGTGAGCGTGTTAGCATGCTGGTGTTAGCATTGTCTGTGTGAGCGTGTTAGCATGCTGGTGTTAGCATTATCTGTGTGAGCGTGTTAGCATGCTGCTGTTAGCATTGTCTGTGTGAGCATGTTAGCATGCTGGTGTTAGCATTGTCTGTGTGAGCGTGTTAGCATGCTGCTGTTAGCATTGTCTGTGTGAGCGTGTTAGCATGCTGCTGTTAGCATGCTGGTGTTAGCATTGTCTGTGTGAGCGTGTTAGCATGCTGCTGTTAGCATGCTGGTGTTAGCATTGTCTGTGTGAGCGTGTTAGCATGCTGGTGTTAGCGTTGTCTGTGTGAGCGTGTTAGCATGCTGCTGTTAGCATGCTGCATGGAGCCTTCAGAGCTGCTAGCAGACTGGAGACTCTTGGTCGTGTGTTTTCCACGCGGCTCTGGTCGTTCTGCAGGATGACAACAGACCCCAAATACATGAACACGTTCCAGCTGTGAGGTCTGCAGGTAAGAAACTATGAGTGGGCTGCAGTGGATCAGCCGTCTACCGAACCACACGATGGAATATTCCATGACTGTCTGAAATACAGCGTTTTATTAGCCGTGACAGCTGTCGGGTAGCAGTGTTTGCTTATAGTGGTTTCAATATTCTGATCATAGTCGCACCGCTTCAGCACAAAGTGTTTGCACAGAGCAGCTCGTGACTCAGTCGTCTCCGGCCGCGGTGTTTGTGTTCAGCCTCACGTAGTTCGGTCTTCAGTTTGCTTCCAGTTATTTGTTCTGTTCCGTTATCTGTCAGCGGCTCCGTCAGTCCCGGTGTTTGTGATCTACTTCAAAGTCCACCAGCACAGACACAAGAAAGGCCTCCGGGTCAGCCTGCAGCTTGTCTTTTCTCGTGCTGTGGTATGATGGGTGTTTGGCTTTCTCACCTTTGGCACACACACGCACACACACACGCACACACACACACACACACACACACACACACACACACACACACACACACACGCACACACGTCTTCTCTCTTGATTTATTCCCTCAGTAAACATTGTAAACATGAGTTTATGTCTCAATCTCTAGTTCCAAGTCTTCTTCAATACAGCATGATGTTCATTTAGTACATGATGGTCCATTTAGAGTCACACAGACCATAAAGCAGGGGATGCTTTAGGGCGGGGCTACTGTGATTGACAGGTCTCTAACAGACCATAAAGCAGGGGATGCTTTAGGGCGGGGCTACACGGTGATTGACAGGTCTCTACGTCGCTCCTCCTCAGTCCAGATGTGCTCACTTCCTGTTCACTGGGTGATAAAACAATAACTTGGTGACGAGAGCTGAGCTGAAGGAGGTTCTGGTGAACCTGCATGAGTTCATCTGGTTTCACCAGAATCCGACCCGGTGGCTCCGATGACGAGCATCAAGAGCAGCTCTATAGAAACAGACCGTCCTCTGTGATGGTCTCTGCACTGAGGAGGTCTGATGGTGACAGTGACTCTCTTGTACTGTATGAAGTGTAGGTTCATAACTTCTGAGGTTCATAACTTCTGAGGTTTGTAACTTCTGAGTCCGGACAACACATCTTCTGTTTGGTTCATTTTAATTTCGACCTTTCATTTTTGGCCTTTTCTCTGTTGTCACAGAGAACAAAGTGTCTTGTGACGATGCTGGAGTCTCTCACTGTGAGGCATGAGCTGCTCACCAGCGCCGCGTCACGGCGGCCGGCCTGTCGAGTGCTGGAGCTGTGGGTGGAGAGAGAAAGTCTGTTTGTTCTCCAGCAGAAGACGTGAAGGAAGTGGAACATTTCAGTCTGTAGATCACGAACTTCAACGTTTTGGGAAACACACTTATTCACTTCCTTGCTGATGAACAGATGACATGATTGACACTCGTGCCGGTTAGCTTAGCTTAGCATAAAGACCCAAACAAAATCCACCTCCCAGCACATTTAAAGCTCATTGGTTAACACCTCACATATTTGTTTCATCAAACAAAAAGCAAAATGTAAAAGTCAGAATGTGCAGGAAGTTTGTTAGCTTTGGCTAGCTGTTTCACCCGAAGCTAAGCTAACCAGCTGATCCGGGGAAATAATGAACGTCTGTGTATGAATTATTACACAGACGAGAATTACCGAACCCTATATAGTGGACTCAAAGTATCCCACAATGCAATATATACCATCATGCATTGCGCTGAGGGAAAGATGTCAGACGGCCGAGAGGAGAGAGAACGATGAGTCGTATTTAATCACGAGAGAGAAGACGCTTATTACGCCACCTCCATCACGTCAGCGCGTCCCGCTTCACTTCTCTTTTCAGCTTTTCACAATAATAGTTCTAGACGAGCAGGACTTTCACCCAGGAGACCGCCGCTCGTGTCCTGAGGAAACCAAACGTCAACGCTGACGTATTTTAAGTACGTTACACATGAAACAGTGACACAATGCAAATACTACGCACGCTCACCTGTCTCTCGCTAACCCGACACGCACAGACCTCCGCTGACGTCCAAGACGAGGAGACATGACGTCCAAGAAGAGGAGACATGACGTCCAAGACGAGGAGACATGACGTCCAAGAAGAGGAGACATGACGTCCAAGACGAGGAGACATGACGTCCAAGACGAGGAGACATGATGTCCTGGTGTCCAAGAAGAGGAGACATGACGTCCAAGACGAGGAGACATGACGTCCAAGAAGAGGAGACATGACGTCCAAGACGAGGAGACATGACGTCCAAGACGAGGAGACATGACGTCCAAGAAGAGGAGACATGACGTCCAAGACGAGGAGACATGATGTCCAAGACGAGGAGACATGACGTCCAAGAAGAGGAGACATGATGTCCAAGAAGAGGAGACATGATGTCCTGGTGTCCAAGAAGAGGAGACATGACGTCCTGGTGTCCAAGACAAGGAGACATGATGTCCTGGTGTCCAAGAAGAGGAGACATGATGTCCAAGAAGAGGAGACATGATGTCCTGGTGTCCAAGACGAGGAGACATGACGTCCTGGTGTCCAAGAAGAGGAGACATGATGTCCTGGTGTCCAAGAAGAGGAGACATGATGTCCTGGTGTCCAAGAAGAGGAGACATGATGTCCTGGTGTCCAAGAACAGGAGACATGATGTCCTGGTGTCCAAGAAGAGGAGACATGATGTCCTGGTGTCCAAGAAGAGGAGACATGATGTCCAAGAAGAGGAGACATGACGTCCTGGTGTCCAAGAAGAGGAGACATGATGTCCTGGTGTCCAAGACGAGGCGACATGACGTCCTGGTGTCCAAGAAGAGGAGACATGATGTCCTGGTGTCCAAGAAGAGGAGACATGATGTCCAAGACGAGGAGACATGACGTCCAAGACGAGGAGACATGACGTCCAAGACGAGGAGACATGACGTCCAAGAAGAGGAGACATGACGTCCAAGAAGAGGAGACATGACGTCCAAGACGAGGAGACATGATGTCCTGGTGTCCAAGACGAGGAGACATGACGTCCAAGACGAGGAGACATGACGTCCAAGAAGAGGAGACATGACGTCCAAGACGAGGAGACATGACGTCCAAGACGAGGAGACATGACGTCCAAGACGAGGAGACATGATGTCCAAGACGAGGAGACATGACGTCCAAGAAGAGGAGACATGACGTCCTGGTGTCCAAGACGAGGAGACATGACGTCCTGGTGTCCAAGAAGAGGAGACATGATGTCCTGGTGTCCAAGACGAGGCGACATGATGTCCTGGTGTCCAATAACAGGAGACATGATGTCCTGGTGTCCAAGACGAGGAGACATGACGTCCAAGACGAGGAGACATGACGTCCAAGAAGAGGAGACATGACGTCCAAGACGAGGAGACATGACGTCCAAGAAGAGGAGACATGACGTCCAAGAAGAGGAGACATGACGTCCAAGACGAGGAGACATGATGTCCTGGTGTCCAAGACGAGGAGACATGACGTCCAAGACGAGGAGACATGACGTCCAAGAAGAGGAGACATGACGTCCAAGACGAGGAGACATGATGTCCAAGACGAGGAGACATGATGTCCTGGTGTCCAAGACGAGGAGACATGACGTCCTGGTGTCCAAGAAGAGGAGACATGATGTCCTGGTGTCCAAGAAGAGGAGACATGATGTCCTGGTGTCCAAGAAGAGGAGACATGATGTCCTGGTGTCCAAGAACAGGAGACATGATGTCCTGGTGTCCAAGAAGAGGAGACATGATGTCCTGGTGTCCAAGAAGAGGAGACATGATGTCCAAGAAGAGGAGACATGACGTCCTGGTGTCCAAGAAGAGGAGACATGATGTCCTGGTGTCCAAGACGAGGCGACATGACGTCCTGGTGTCCAAGAAGAGGAGACATGATGTCCTGGTGTCCAAGAAGAGGAGACATGATGTCCAAGACGAGGAGACATGACGTCCAAGACGAGGAGACATGACGTCCAAGACGAGGAGACATGACGTCCAAGAAGAGGAGACATGACGTCCAAGAAGAGGAGACATGACGTCCAAGACGAGGAGACATGATGTCCTGGTGTCCAAGACGAGGAGACATGACGTCCAAGACGAGGAGACATGACGTCCAAGAAGAGGAGACATGACGTCCAAGACGAGGAGACATGACGTCCAAGACGAGGAGACATGACGTCCAAGACGAGGAGACATGATGTCCAAGACGAGGAGACATGACGTCCAAGAAGAGGAGACATGACGTCCTGGTGTCCAAGACGAGGAGACATGACGTCCTGGTGTCCAAGAAGAGGAGACATGATGTCCTGGTGTCCAAGACGAGGCGACATGATGTCCTGGTGTCCAATAACAGGAGACATGATGTCCTGGTGTCCAAGACGAGGAGACATGACGTCCAAGACGAGGAGACATGACGTCCAAGAAGAGGAGACATGACGTCCAAGACGAGGAGACATGACGTCCAAGAAGAGGAGACATGACGTCCAAGAAGAGGAGACATGACGTCCAAGACGAGGAGACATGATGTCCTGGTGTCCAAGACGAGGAGACATGACGTCCAAGACGAGGAGACATGACGTCCAAGAAGAGGAGACATGACGTCCAAGACGAGGAGACATGATGTCCAAGACGAGGAGACATGACGTCCAAGACGAGGAGACATGATGTCCAAGACGAGGAGACATGACGTCCAAGAAGAGGAGACATGATGTCCAAGAAGAGGAGACATGATGTCCTGGTGTCCAAGAAGAGGAGACATGACGTCCTGGTGTCCAAGACGAGGAGACATGATGTCCTGGTGTCCAAGAAGAGGAGACATGATGTCCAAGAAGAGGAGACATGATGTCCTGGTGTCCAAGACGAGGAGACATGACGTCCTGGTGTCCAAGAACAGGAGACATGATGTCCTGGTGTCCAAGAAGAGGAGACATGATGTCCTGGTGTCCAAGAAGAGGAGACATGATGTCCAAGACGAGGAGACATGACGTCCAAGACGAGGAGACATGACGTCCAAGACGAGGAGACATGACGTCCAAGAAGAGGAGACATGACGTCCAAGAAGAGGAGACATGACGTCCAAGACGAGGAGACATGATGTCCTGGTGTCCAAGACGAGGAGACATGACGTCCAAGACGAGGAGACATGACGTCCAAGAAGAGGAGACATGACGTCCAAGACGAGGAGACATGACGTCCAAGACGAGGAGACATGACGTCCAAGACGAGGAGACATGATGTCCAAGACGAGGAGACATGACGTCCAAGAAGAGGAGACATGACGTCCTGGTGTCCAAGACGAGGAGACATGACGTCCTGGTGTCCAAGACGAGGAGACATGACGTCCAAGACGAGGAGACATGACGTCCAAGAAGAGGAGACATGACGTCCAAGACGAGGAGACATGACGTCCAAGAAGAGGAGACATGACGTCCAAGAAGAGGAGACATGACGTCCAAGACGAGGAGACATGATGTCCTGGTGTCCAAGACGAGGAGACATGACGTCCAAGACGAGGAGACATGACGTCCAAGAAGAGGAGACATGACGTCCAAGACGAGGAGACATGATGTCCAAGACGAGGAGACATGACGTCCAAGACGAGGAGACATGATGTCCAAGACGAGGAGACATGACGTCCAAGAAGAGGAGACATGATGTCCAAGAAGAGGAGACATGATGTCCTGGTGTCCAAGAAGAGGAGACATGACGTCCTGGTGTCCAAGACGAGGAGACATGATGTCCTGGTGTCCAAGAAGAGGAGACATGATGTCCAAGAAGAGGAGACATGATGTCCTGGTGTCCAAGACGAGGAGACATGACGTCCTGGTGTCCAAGAACAGGAGACATGATGTCCTGGTGTCCAAGAAGAGGAGACATGATGTCCTGGTGTCCAAGAAGAGGAGACATGATGTCCTGGTGTCCAAGAACAGGAGACATGATGTCCTGGTGTCCAAGAAGAGGAGACAT
>CM051691.1:30693731-30713731 GCA_028022725.1 Lycodopsis pacificus
TGAAAAAACGAAAATGAGTGATGGCCTCTAGTGCCACTGCCATCATAAACACACCTGTTACCCTTCATACAACACTGAACCATTCACATCATTTAAACCATGGACACGTTCATGTTTAGAGAAGAATAAAACACTTTTTCTTTTTTATTGTCTAATCAACCAAACATTTGGCGGACCCCTGCAGCGCCTCCTGTTGAAGACCTCTGATCTAAATGAAAGGGTTTCATTCAGGCTCCTCATATTATTATTATTATTATTATTGATATATAAACGAATAAAAGCTTCAGTCTGTTATTGAGCAGCAAAACAAGGATAATACGTCATCATCCGCTGCCTGATTACTTAAGCCCTACATGGCAGATGAGGCGTGTGTGTGTGTGTGTGTGTGTGTGTGTGTGTGTGTGTGTGTGTGTGTGTGCGCGCGCGTGTGTTATAGTACAAGCGTACCATTTAACCCACGAGAACTTTGTTCGCGAGAATCGAGTAAATGACAGTTTCAGAGACTTGAGAAGTACCCTAAGTGTTGATTTTATGTTGTCAGAGGGAGGAAGTGAGGCAATGCTGCCTTCAAAATAAAAGCACATACAAAAAACTGCAAGTAAAGGAATTAACAAGTTGAATTATTACAAAAAGGTGGATTGATACTCGTTGATTCATTAATCCTCACTGTAGATCATAAGAAAGAGCCGTATATTGTAACGCGAGTGAGATTGCAGGAATTACCTGTAAATAATATCACAAAACATTCAAATCCAGATTTTACATGAAACACTTCTGGAGGTAATTTGAAGGAAATCACTGGTAATGAATTTGAATAATTATTATTAATGATCATCTATTGTGTTCCGTCATCTTGACAGACTTTACGTTAATGCTTCTGTTCAGATGCAACTCATACATTTAAATGCACCAATAAACAATGAGCACAACTGTAAACCATGTAAATGATCAAACTCTATTCATTAATCCAGAAGTCACTGCATGTGTATTGTGAGGGAAACTGAATCCTCAGTGTTTTTCTACACCGGCTCGTCTTTGCGGCTGCATTTTATTTTTGGTATTTTATTTATTTATTGTGTTTCTTAGTTTGTTCTTTCTTCAGCGTTCACACTCACCTCATGTGTTCTTGCTTTGTTTATTCCTCTGTTGTTATATTACCTTCTTTTGTCTGTCAAATCATTTTATGATGAAAATAAAGTTTCTAATGATGAATGAAGGGTGAATTCATATTTACTCACGTTTACATGGAGCGTTTATTTCAATTAAAGTCACATTTTACTCGGAATCAGTACGAACTTACATAATTATTCTCAAACGACAGACCTGTAAGATGAACAGGTGCGCGCCTTCTCACTTTATTTTGAAATGCCGGAAGTTGGCATCCTGTCTGTGAACTGGTTGGCTTAACAACGGAGGGACACGAGGAGGAGGCGGAGCATGTCCACGTTGGAGACCAATGACAGGACAGGTAGCAACAGGTGAGCCTCTCGCTCACACGCACACGCACACACACACACACTGAGGAAGCGGCTCGCGGGACAGACGAGGAACTAGAGCAGAGACCGTTTCAGCGCCTCGGACAGGAAGCCGATCCGGCTCGTTTGGATTATTATCGAGATTAAAGTTAAAGCAGAAACAGTTCAAACATCCGTCTCATCAGCGCTTTGAGGAGTTACTGTGAGTTCTGAACACATAACGTTCGTTAAACACGGTGAGCAGCTGCTTGGACCCGCCGGAGGATCGATCTGCTGGAGTTCATTGGTTGACGTGTCCTGTGCAGTAATGTCTCCTCACAGCTGTGCCAGTAGGAACTAGTTCCGTCTCTTCATTAAACCTGCTGCTTGCTGAATATCACCCCGGCACCATGATCAGCTCGGAGGCGCTGCGGCCGTCCGCGTCCGGCAGGAAGCCGCTGGGCAAGCTGGCGTCCCGGCTGGAGGAGGTGAAGAACCCGTGGAGGCAGGTGTCCACGCTGGAGCTGAGCCACAACGAGGCGGCCCGCCTGGCCACGGACGCGCTGCTGGAGCACGGGGAGAAGGAGTACCGCCGCGTGCTGACCGAGGAGCGCGAGCTCAGCTTTCTGTCCGCGCCGGAGCTGCGCTACATCACCGAGCAAGCCGCCAAGACCCCCGCCTCCGCCGGCGGCGGCGGCGGAGGTCCCAACGACCGGGACTTCGGAGACGGAGACGCCGTGTCCGACCTCACCTCCGGGACTTACTTCCCGATGATGTCCGACGACGAGCCGCCGATGCTGGAGCTCGGCTGGCCGGACTCCCCGGCGAGGTACGGACCGTCGGAGACGCAGATCTACTTCCAGAGGGACAAGTCCCACAACGTGAAGGACCTCATCAGGTCCCTGATCAACACCGCCAAAAAGGTCTGCTTCAGCATTTATACACATCTGTATCACGAGCAATACGTCACTTCAGTCAACAAATAGCGAGTATAAGTTGTATTTGTGTGTCATCGTCATGTTGGTTCCTTAAATCTGACTTTCTGCTCAGAAGCATGTAACCCTCGTCCAGTTGAGCATTACACACATGATGTCCATGACGCCTGAAGAACCACTCATCGATCAGCTGATCGATAGAATCAGGTGACGCAGGAGGTCTGTGGGTCACGGGTCCAGTGACCAGGCCTCGTGTCGTCAACATCACGTTAACCATTCAAGTTAAGATCTCATGTCTGAGTATTTACCCAAACGCTGCCTCCAGAACAGGCTTCCAGGAATCTACGGAGGTAATCCATTCATCCCCCCCCCCCCCCCCCCCCCAAAGCACGCCGATCTCATCCTGACGCTTCTCTGCTCAACATTCATCGACGTACACGATGCGACACCGCGACTCGTTTGGAGCCAATCGTGGTCCAACATGTAACTTACACAAGTGATGTGGAAAGTTTAGGCCTTTATTGATAGAGCAGCGTTTTATTCAGATCATCTGCTGATCATCTGCTGATCAAACAGTTCAATGACAGTGAGGTGATCAAAGCTACGACGGGAATGAAGTGCAGACGTTGTGTGACATGAAAACAATAGAAGAAGAGACGGGTTTTGTGGAGACTTCTTGTGTCAGTCAAACTTTGGAATGAAAATATTTGCACAGTCGGTTGAGAGAGTTCATGTTTTCCTGTTTGTCAGGAAACGACATGACGGCGTCTCGACAAACAACCCGGCAAAGAGATCCGCGTGGTTCCTCCGTCGGGGCTGTGTGCTGGGTTCTGTGGGTTCTGTGGGTTCTGTGGGTTCTCTGGGTTCTCTGGGTTCTGTGGGTTCTCCGGGTTCTCCCTGACTGCGTTGGTTTCTGCCTCCTGTGGTTTCCACTTGTTAAGCTGCTGAGTCGGCGTCCTGCCTGCTGTCATGTCTGATCGGCATCGCTCGCTTATCAGCTGACCTCGGTTCACAAGATCTGACTCTCTAACCGCCGGCCGTGGACGCATAATGAGAACGTGGACACATGTAGACCCCCCCCCCCCATCTGCAGCAGCAACACAAAATACTGCTGCATGTTCTGTGTTTGGTAGTTTGTGTCTCTTTGTAATTGTTTCGTTTTCTTTGTGGAAGTTTTGTCTCATTTGAGTTGTTTTGCACGTTTTTCTGTAGTTGTTTGTGTCTCTTTGTAGACGCTGTGCATCTTATTGTGGTAGTTTGTGTCTCTTTGTAGACGCTGTGCATCTTATTGTGGTAGTGTGTGTCTCTTTGTAGACGCTGTGCATCTTATTGTGGTAGTGTGTGTCTCTTTGTAGACGTTGTGCATCTTATTGTGGTAGTGTGTGTCTCTTTGTAGACGCTGTGCATCTTATTGTGGTAGTGTGTGTCTCTTTGTAGACGTTGTGCATCTTATTGTGGTAGTGTGTGTCTCTTTGTAGACGCTGTGCATCTTATTGTGGTAGTGTGTGTCTCTTTGTAGACGCTGTGCATCTTATTGTGGTAGTGTGTGTCTCTTTGTAGACGTTGTGCATCTTATTGTGGTAGTGTGTGTCTCTTTGTAGACGTTGTGCATCTTATTGTGGTAGTGTGTGTCTCTTTGTAGACGTTGTGCATCTTATTGTGGTAGTTTGTGTCTCTTTGTAGATGTTGTGCATCTTATTGTGGTAGTTTGTGTCTCTTTGTAGACGTTGTGCATCTTATTGTGGTAGTTTGTGTCTCTTTGTAGACGTTGTGCATCTTATTGTGGTAGTGTGTGTCTCTTTGTAGACGTTGTGCATCTTATTGTGGTAGTTTGTGTCTCTTTGTAGACGTTGTGCATCTTATTGTGGTAGTGTGTGTCTCTTTGTAGACGCTGTGCATCTTATTGTGGTAGTTTGTGTCTCTTTGTAGACGTTGTGCATCTTATTGTGGTAGTGTGTGTCTCTTTGTAGACGCTGTGCATCTTATTGTGGTAGTGTGTGTCTCTTTGTAGACGCTGTGCATCTTATTGTGGTAGTGTGTGTCTCTTTGTAGACGCTGTGCATCTCATTGTGGTAGTTTGTGTCTCTTTGTAGACGTTGTGCATCTCATTGTGGTAGTGTGTGTCTCTTTGTAGACGCTGTGCATCTCATTGTGGTAGTTTGTGTCTCTTTGTAGACGTTGTGCATCTCATTGTGGTAGTTTGTGTCTCTTTGTAGACGTTGTGCATCTCATTGTGGTAGTTTGTGTGTCTTTGTAGACGCTGTGCATCTTATTGTGGTAGTTTGTGTCTCTTTGTAGACGCTGTGCATCTCATTGTGGTAGTTTGTGTCTCTTTGTAGACGTTGTGCATCTCATTGTGGTAGTTTGTGTGTCTTTGTAGATGTTGTGCATCTTATTGTGGTAGTTTGTGTCTCTTTGTAGACGCTGTGCATCTTATTGTGGTAGTGTGTGTCTCTTTGTAGACGCTGTGCATCTTATTGTGGTAGTGTGTGTCTCTTTGTAGACGCTGTGCATCTTATTGTGGTAGTGTGTGTCTCTTTGTAGACGTTGTGCATCTTATTGTGACAGTGTGTGTCTCTTTGTAGACGTTGTGCATCTTATTGTGGTAGTGTGTGTCTCTTTGTAGACGTTGTGCATCTTATTGTGGTAGTTTGTGTCTCTTTGTAGACGCTGTGCATCTCATTGTGGTAGTTTGTGTCTCTTTGTAGACGTTGTGCATCTCATTGTGGTAGTTTGTGTGTCTTTGTAGATGTTGTGCATCTTATTGTGGTAGTTTGTGTCTCTTTGTAGACGTTGTGCATCTTATTGTGGTAGTGTGTGTCTCTTTGTAGACGTTGTGCATCTTATTGTGACAGTGTGTGTCTCTTTGTAGACGCTGTGCATCTTATTGTGGTAGTGTGTGTCTCTTTGTAGACGCTGTGCATCTTATTGTGGTAGTGTGTGTCTCTTTGTAGACGCTGTGCATCTTATTGTGGTAGTGTGTGTCTCTTTGTAGACGTTGTGCATCTTATTGTGACAGTGTGTGTCTCTTTGTAGACGTTGTGCATCTTATTGTGGTAGTGTGTGTCTCTTTGTAGACGTTGTGCATCTTATTGTGGTAGTGTGTGTCTCTTTGTAGACGCTGTGCATCTTATTGTGGAAGTGTGTGTCTCTTTGTAGACGTTGTGCATCTTATTGTGACAGTGTGTGTCTCTTTGTAGACGCTGTGCATCTTATTGTGGAAGTGTGTGTCTCTTTGTAGACGTTGTGCATCTTATTGTGGTAGTGTGTGTCTCTTTGTAGACGCTGTGCATCTTATTGTGGTAGTGTGTGTCTCTTTGTAGACGCTGTGCATCTTATTGTGGAAGTGTGTGTCTCTTTGTAGACGTTGTGCATCTTATTGTGGTAGTGTGTGTCTCTTTGTAGACGCTGTGCATCTTATTGTGGTAGTGTGTGTCTCTTTGTAGACGCTGTGCATCTTATTGTGGTAGTGTGTGTCTCTTTGTAGACGCTGTGCATCTTATTGTGGTAGTGTGTGTCTCTTTGTAGACGCTGTGCATCTTATTGTGGTAGTTTGTCTCTTTGTGGTAGTTTTGAGCATCTTTCTATGTTCCTGTTGTGTGTTTTGTGGTAGTTTTTCCTTTCTTTCCCCTGCGGGGCCCATCATCATGCATCATGCCTCGACTGAGGCTTCTGAGTTTAATACGTGTTGCCGTTATCTCGTGGTCACTAAACTGACGGAACAGATGAATAAGCGACACGCTGCACACGGACGCTTCCTTCTTCTCCGCCCGTTTTAGAAATGCATCATGTGTGATGGTGCTAATAAAAGACGTTTAAAGCGGTCCGATCGCTGCAGGAAACATTCTGAGACGTCGAGAGGCTGCAACATTCAGCTCTTTCTCACACGTTTGTGCAGAGTCGGCAGCTTTATGTCACCAGTCAGTGGATGCAGCTGATCAACATGAACAGCTGTTCGCTGCTCTGATCTCGAGTTCACGTCGTTCCTCTTTCTAGACCAGAACAATGACGGCGCTCTGGCTTCTTGTAATGTGAGCGCAGTCGAGGAGACGTGTCTCTTCTCTGCAAATCATTTTGTTGCTCTCACAATGTGCAGGACTGAGACAACAAACGAGTGTTTTACGCGCACAATATTGACCCGTGTGTGTTTGAACGAGTTTGTGTTTCTTGGTCCACCAGCTGATCTGCAGCTCCAGCTGTCGATCACGTTCGTTACGTTGCTCGTCTTGAACAGGAGTCGTCTTCAGTGTGCGTTACTCATTCACACGCTCATGTGCAGAACGCCAGCAGCACCAGGACGTCTGTACATGCAGTCAAACGCCTTCTGTGTGTTCATGCTGCATAACACTGCTGTGTGCCGGCTCCCTTCACTCCTTTTAAAGCACGTAAAACAGTGTTTGTTAGATATATCTAAGAACATATGTGTGTGTGTATATATATATATATATATATAATATCTCAACAACAGAAGCTCCGGTTCCCTTCAGGGGCCAAAAACAAGCTGTTTTTTTAAAGTGTACCAGTTTCTTTTCGGTGTCCGACTAAAGTAAAACAGCAGGTTCTGCTTTATTGAAGTGTGCACGCTTTGCATGCCGTGAACGTCTGAGAGACGTGAGCAGCTCAAGAGAAAACATTTCTGTCGGAACCCCCGGAACCGGCTCGACGAGTTCTTTACAGACGCTTTGACGCTATAATTATCTTTGAGTCATAAATCATTGCAAACATAAATATATATATATATACATGCATATATATTTATGTGTGCATATGTATAACCATGAGGGAGAAGGCCGGCCCCTCTCGGTGAACCGTCAGCGTGTCTGGACCACCAGGCTCCTCTACACGGTGTCCACTGGGCTCATTCCTCGCCCGCGGGATGAAACATCAAGCGACGCATATCACCAGAGCAGCATTGATCTCATTCAGGATTAATCAGCAGATTGTGTTTTTGGTTAATTGTTTAGTCTGTAAAATACTCAAAACATATCAACATGTCCGTCACAATCTCCACGAGCTCATGTTCTCCTCAAGAAGTGTTCAGCCGGCAGTGAGACACCGGGTCTGTCTGGAGGGTGAGACACCCGGGTCTGTCTGGAGGGTGAGACACCCGGGTCTGTCTGGAGGGTGAGACACCAGGTCTGTCTGGAGGGTGAGACACCGGGTCTGTCTGGAGGGTGAGACACCGGGTCTGTCTGGAGGGTGAGACACCAGGTCTGTCTGGAGGGTGAGACACCGGGTCTGTCTGGAGGGTGAGACACCAGGTCTGTCTGGAGGGTGAGACACCGGGTCTGTCTGGAGGGTGAGACACCGGGTCTGTCTGGAGGGTGAGACACCGGGTCTGTCTGGAGGGTGAGACACCGGGTCTGTCTGGAGGGTGAGACACCGGGTCTGTCTGGAGGGTGAGACACCGGGTCTGTCTGGAGGGTGAGACACCGGGTCTGTCTGGAGGGTGAGACACCGGGTCTGTTTGGAGGGTGAGACACCGGGTCTGTCTGGAGGGTGAGACACGTGTCAGTGAGACGGCCCGTCTGAATAACCGTGAAAGAGAAAGTATGAGCATGAAGGCCTGTACGATGACGTCTGTCCCGCTGCTGCAGGTGATCGCGCTGGTGATGGACGTGTTCACAGACGTGGACCTGCTGTGTGATCTGATGGAGGCGTCCAACAAGCGCAAAGTCCCCGTCTACATCCTGCTGGACGAGAAGAACCTGGACTGCTTCACAGACATGTGCTCCGCTCTGGACATCCAGACCTCACACATGAGTGTAAGTACTGAGTGTTGCTTCTACCGTTCATCATTCCTCGTGCACAGACACGCACCAGTGAGCAAATGTGACCCAGTCTCAGTATAGACCTGATCCTCTATCTGAACCAGTCTCAGTGTAGACCTGATCCTCTATGAACCAGTCTCAGTGTAGTCCTGATCCTCTATGAACCAGTCTCAGTGTAGTCCTGATCCTCTATGAACCAGTCTCAGTGTAGACCTGATCCTCTATGAACCAGTCTCAGTGTAGTCCTGATCCTCTATCTGAACCAGTCTCAGTGTAGACCTGATCCTCTATGAACCAGTCTCAGTGTAGTCCTGATCCTCTATGAACCAGTCTCAGTGTAGACCTGATCCTCTATGAACCAGTCTCAGTGTAGTCCTGATCCTCTATATGAACCAGTCTCAGTATAGACCTGATCCTCTATCTGAACCAGTCTCAGTGTAGACCTGATCCTCTATGAACCAGTCTCAGTGTAGTCCTGATCCTCTATGAACCAGTCTCAGTGTAGACCTGATCCTCTATGAACCAGTCTCAGTGTAGTCCTGATCCTCTATCTGAACCAGTCTCAGTGTAGACCTGATCCTCTATGAACCAGTCTCAGTGTAGTCCTGATCCTCTATGAACCAGTCTCAGTGTAGTCCTGATCCTCTATGAACCAGTCTCAGTGTAGACCTGATCCTCTATGAACCAGTCTCAGTGTAGTCCTGATCCTCTATCTGAACCAGTCTCAGTGTAGACCTGATCCTCTATGAACCAGTCTCAGTGTAGTCCTGATCCTCTATGAACCAGTCTCAGTGTAGACCTGATCCTCTATGAACCAGTCTCAGTGTAGTCCTGATCCTCTATATGAACCAGTCTCAGTATAGACCTGATCCTCTATCTGAACCAGTCTCAGTGTAGACCTGATCCTCTATGAACCAGTCTCAGTGTAGTCCTGATCCTCTATGAACCAGTCTCAGTGTAGACCTGATCCTCTATGAACCAGTCTCAGTGTAGTCCTGATCCTCTATCTGAACCAGTCTCAGTGTAGACCTGATCCTCTATGAACCAGTCTCAGTGTAGTCCTGATCCTCTATGAACCAGTCTCAGTGTAGTCCTGATCCTCTATGAACCAGTCTCAGTGTAGACCTGATCCTCTATGAACCAGTCTCAGTGTAGACCTGATCCTCTATGAACCAGTCTCAGTGTAGTCCTGATCCTCTATCTGAACCAGTCTCAGTGTAGACCTGATCCTCTATGAACCAGTCTCAGTGTAGTCCTGATCCTCTATGAACCAGTCTCAGTGTAGACCTGATCCTCTATGAACCAGTCTCAGTGTAGTCCTGATCCTCTATGAACCAGTCTCAGTGTAGTCCTGATCCTCTATGAACCAGTCTCAGTGTAGACCTGATCCTCTATGAACCAGTCTCAGTGTAGTCCTGATCCTCTATGAACCAGTCTCAGTGTAGTCCTGATCCTCTATGAACCAGTCTCAGTGTAGACCTGATCCTCTATGAACCAGTCTCAGTGTAGTCCTGATCCTCTATATGAACCAGTCTCAGTGTAGACCTGATCCTCTATGAACCAGTCTCAGTGTAGTCCTGATCCTCTATGAACCAGTCTCAGTGTAGACCTGATCCTCTATGAACCAGTCTCAGTGTAGTCCTGATCCTCTATATGAACCAGTCTCAGTGTAGACCTGATCCTCTATATGAACCAGTCTCAGTGTAGACCTGATCCTCTATGAACCAGTCTCAGTGTAGTCCTGATCCTCTATCTGAACCAGTCTCAGTGTAGTCCTGATCCTCTATATGAACCAGTCTCAGTGTAGTCCTGATCCTCTATGAACCAGTCTCAGTGTAGACCTGATCCTCTATCTGAACCAGTCTCAGTGTAGTCCTGATCCTCTATATGAACCAGTCTCAGTGTAGTCCTGATCCTCTATATGAACCAGTCTCAGTGTAGACCTGATCCTCTATGAACCAGTCTCAGTGTAGACCTGATCCTCTATCTGAACCAGTCTCAGTGTAGTCCTGATCCTCTATATGAACCAGTCTCAGTGTAGTCCTGATCCTCTATGAACCAGTCTCAGTGTAGACCTGATCCTCTATCTGAACCAGTCTCAGTGTAGTCCTGATCCTCTATATGAACCAGTCTCAGTGTAGTCCTGATCCTCTATATGAACCAGTCTCAGTGTAGACCTGATCCTCTATGAACCAGTCTCAGTGTAGACCTGATCCTCTATCTGAACCAGTCTCAGTGTAGTCCTGATCCTCTATGAACCAGTCTCAGTGTAGTCCTGATCCTCTATGAACCAGTCTCAGTGTAGTCCTGATCCTCTATGTGAACCAGTCTCAGTGTAGACCTGATCCTCTACAGACCTCCATCAGCAGAGTGATCCTGCAGAGCCTCTTCTCAGGTTGCTCTCCGTGGGTCCGAGCAGCACAGACTCCCCCTCGGTGTGTTTCTGTGGGATTCTAGACGTCGGAGTCTCCTGGAACACATCGCGTCTGCTCGCACAGAAGCCATGTTGTTGGCGGGATGACACGTTCACGGTGCTGGATCATGTGTCGCTGCATGTTGATTTTTATTCGTGCACAGAAATGAACTTCAGCCAAATGCGGCCTGAAGGAAGAGATGGAGATGCAGACGGCAGCATGTGCGCATCAGAAGGAGCTTTGTGTGAATGAAACGTGACCTCTGTTGGAGACAGTAAGTTGTGTGTCTGTGTGCAGAACATGCGGATTCGCAGCACGTGTGGCGACACTTACTGCACCAAGAGCGGCAAGAAATTCACCGGTCAGGTCCTGGAGAAGTTCATGATCATTGACTGTGAAGAGGTCATCGCCGGGTCATACAGGTGAGCAGCGCACGCACGCACGCGCACGCACGCACGCACACGCACACACGCACGCACACACACACGCCCACACGCACGCACACACGCACACACACGCACACGCACACGCGCACACACACGCGCACACACGCACGCGCGCGCACGCACGCACGCACGCGCGCACACACACGCACGCGCACACACACGCGCACACACGCACGCACGCGCACACACACACGCACACACGCACGCGCGCACACACACACGCACGCACACACATGCGCGCGCGCACACACACACACACACACGCACGCGCACATACACACACACGCGCACATACACACACGCACGCACACACGCACACACACACGCTAACGCTCATAAGAATCAATGGAAGAGATTCTCCTCCCGACGGTGTCTCTCTGTGGCGGGTCGCTGCGGTTCGTCTGGATTCAGGAGCTTCTTCGAGTGACGCTGTAGTTAACAGACTACATCCAAGATGGCTCCTCCTCAGAAATATTCACATTCACACATTCTTTGTACATCAGTCACCCGATGCAGGCGTGTCACCTGAATCCACTCTGTGCGCCGCTGCCCCTTTATTCTGTCGGATGTCATTTTCTGTCAGTCAGCTGGTTTTCCTGCTCTGGTCTCTTGCTGGCGTGTCTGCAGCGGCGTGTTTGTAGCTCGTAGGCTTCATGTGTGTTGGGTAGTCAGGCTGCGGCTGACGGCATCAAAAACCGGCTGGCGTTGGAATGAAGGGCGAGGTCCAAATGTTTCCTTATCACCTGAGCGCTGCCCTCCCTCCCTCCCTCCCTCCTTCCCTCCCTTCATACCTGATATTAAAACCCATTAAAGCGCCGGTTTGCACTCTGATAGCCGGGGCGTGTTCGCTCCAGTTTGTTTGAGAAGCAAATCAATAAACTCTGATTCACTGATATTTCGTCGATAACGACGGCTGTCATCTGTTAATCCAAAGGAAGTAACATTTATTCATATTGTTACGGAGATAATAACTACATACATGGAACTTGAACTTGAATGTCTCCATGACTGGCATTTATAATCACTATAGTAACATGTAATGAAGGGTTTATAACACTTCAATGTCATAACAAGTGTAATGCATTTGTCAACTATAACTCCTCCTCCACCCATAAGTTAGGTAATAATGATGATTATGACGATAATCTTTATTTATAGATATAAAGTGCTACTGCACACGAGGCAGCGATTTAATATCGACAAAATATTAAATCAACAGTTTTTATGATGAAAGAGATCTGAGAATCAGAGGACGGTTCTTCAGACCGAACGCTAAAAACAAAACGTTGGACATCTCCTCCACCACTCTGAGCTCTTCAATACTTCCAGCACCTTCTTCATCAAACAGATTAAAGAAATAAAAACTATAAACAGATATTGTACAACACAGAAAACAGTTGAAATGAAACACTGAACGTTAATAAACACCTGAAGACAAAGATGTCCTCATGTCTGCCTACGTCATCATAACGTGTTATAAACATGGATTAAATGGTTATACAGTACTTAAATATCTGAATACACACGTCATAAAGATCCTTATTAGATACATCGGTAACATGTTCAGTGTCATACGATGGCTATGAAAGTGGAATCAGACAGCTTGGATCTCTCTGGTTGCTCCCCGTCCCCCAGACGCTGTCTTTGCTCTGCTCGTGTTCATGCTCTTTGGTTACATGGGGATAGCTGCCGCTAGCTGCCGCTAGCTGCTGCTAGCTGCTGCTAGCTGCCGTTAGCTGCCGTTAGCTTGCTTCAATTCAATATCTGCTCTGTTATTTTATTGTACTGTAGATATTGTGCATTCCACACGTTATATTTTACTCTGTAAATTGCTGCTGCTACAAACGAATTTCCCCCTGGGGATAAATAAAGTTTACATCTATCTATCTAGCTATCTATCTATCTATCTGGTGGTTGCTGGCTGGTGGTTGCTGGCTGCTGGTTGCTGCTGGTGGTTGCTGGCTGCTGGTGGTTGCTGCTGGTGGTTGCTGCTGGTGGTTGCTGGTTGCTGGTTGCTGGCTGCTGGTGGTTGCTGGCTGCTGGTGGTTGCTGGTGGTTGCTGGCTGGTGGTTGCTGCTGGTAGCTGGTGGTGGTTGCTGGTGGTAGCTGCTGCTGGTTGCTGGTTGCTGCTAGCTGCCGCTAGCTGCCGCTTGCTGCTGCTAGCTGCCGCTAGCTGCCGCTTGCTGCTGCTAGCTGCCGCTAGCTACCAGGGAAGATGGAAGCGCTGTCCTCTTCCTGTTACACTTTGCTTTGTGCCGTGCGTTGTTCTCTGGAGTTCACGGTGAAAGTGAGACGCTGTCGTTATTCTACAGCCACTTCATTGTGCGATCAACATTTACTTCACCATGACGAGTTAAAGCAGTTGGCCTTTGAACCTCGACATGATTGGCGTGGAACATAGATATGACCCGGTATCGTTGTTATGACTCCCGCGTTGAAGGGAAATAGGATTTGATTATCAGACGTTATTTATATTGCAGGCCGGAGAGACGACTTCTCTTCCTGATGAGAACAAGCTTCATGATTTACGGTTAACTGAAGGCGTGCTCGGATCAGTCACGCCTCACCACATACCAGGACTTTACCTCCAGGTGAATGGAGTGCGGCGTATGTGAGCAGTGAGTGATTTATTATGAGAGGGAAGTTGTCCTGCAGGTTCAGGCTGCTGTGAAACAAACACACTCAGTGTCTCAGTGGAAGCCGCTCGCCTGACTGTCCTCAACAGCGTTCAAAGTCAGAAACAGATGTTTTACTTCTGTTTCTGTTTGCACTGAATGTGGTCAATTATGACGAGACTTTCATCGTTGATGTCCGTCTTCTATTCCA
This sequence comes from Lycodopsis pacificus, assembly GCA_028022725.1. NCBI lineage: Eukaryota > Metazoa > Chordata > Actinopteri > Perciformes > Zoarcidae > Lycodopsis > Lycodopsis pacificus. The sequence goes on from CM051691.1 coordinate 30,707,578, forward strand.
TGTGTCTGAGGGCTGCTGGGTAATGTGTTGCATTCACTAGCAGTCAGACGTTTGCGTGATGGAATACCTCTGAGCCATGGCGGGCAGTATTCCTGCAGCTCTTCAGTGTTCATGTTCACCGCGGTGACTCATCGTCGTACAGGAAACTGTTACCGCTGATCTGCAGGTTCATCAGCTGGAGGTGGACAGAGATGATCTACACAACGACAGCTGAAGTCACATTTCTAGTTTACACTATTCCTACCCAGCAAACAGAGCGCATCTCTGGATTCTTGGATTTTGGCCGTCGCCATCTTGTTTTTATCAACCAGTGAACAGGAAGTGACCATATCTGGACTGAGGAGGAGACGTAGAGACGCCGTATACGTCTCTGGTAGAGACCTGTCAATCAGCGTGTAGCCCCGCCCTAAAGCATCCCCTGCTTTATGGTCTGTGTGACTCTAAATGGACCATCATGTACTAAATGAACATCATGCTGTGTTGAAGAAGACTTGAAACTAGAGATTGAGACATAAACTCATGTTTACAATGTTTACTGAGGGAATAAATCAAGAGAGAAGTAGAGTCATTTTCTATAGACTTCTATACAACCAGAGGAGTCGCCCCCTGGTGGCCACTAGAGAGAATGCAGCTGTAAGACATGGTTGACGTCTGGTTACACGCAGTGTTGTGTGTCTGATGCACATTCTCGTTGGCTAGAATGGGGTCGTCTCGTCACCTTTTGGGAAAGACTAGATCGATAGATGGATAGGTAAACGTAAAAGTTGATTCCTTACCTCGTCTTTGCCGTAACCCCAAGATTAAACCTACAGGAGACCTCGCGCGATGATCATTGAACTGCTGCACGTCTGCAACCGCGACCGGACTTCCCTCCAGATTTACAAATGACTTAAAACATGTACAACTAAATAGTGCAATATATACATGTAACATAAACCACACACTGACTCTAGAGTCAGTGTGTGGTTTGTCCGCTCTGGGCTACTGTAGAAACATGGCGGACTCTGTGGAGATGTGACTCATTCTGAGCTCAGGTTCACATTCCTGTGAACGGATCCCCCTGAATGCTTCACTCAGTTTCTCTCAAATATCCCAGGTCGCCTCCGCTGCAGCTCACTGGTCTCTCATCTTGTGTCTCCTCTCCAGTTTCACCTGGCTGTCAGCTCAGGTGCACAGCAACATGATGATGCATTTCTCAGGTCGCATCACCGACAGCTTCGACAGGGAGTTCCGCTGTCTGTACGCCGACTCTCAGATCATCGACTGCTTCTTTAACGCCGAGGACGAGGGGATGCCCTACTACCAGCCCTTCCAAGCCATGATGACCCCCGGCGGCATGGGGCTCGGGGGGCTCGGGGGCCTCGGGGGGCTCGGCCCGGTCACGGGGCTGGATTTACTCTTTGACAGGTACCAAGCTGGAGGCACCGCCTTATCAAATATGTACTTATTTTCATACGTTTCCAGAACGGACATTTGAACATTGAATAAAGCCACTTTTAAAATGATTGTTTAATTTTGTCGACATATTAGACTCAAAGGTTTTTACTGAGGGAACTTATGATTTCTCTTTGTTTCACTCCATGAATCAGTTTTGCTTTTTAATACTAAAGTCAGGTTCCAGTCGTAATTGTTGTGTTATTTTATGTGCTGTCGTTTTTTGGAGTTTGTTCTGAAGAAACAGTTTCTTTCTGTATTTTGCTCGTACTTCTACGGTGTAAAATGCAGACGGAATCATCAAAGAGTATTTGGTGGACTGATCTTGACTTCCCCTCCGTCCTCCAGCAGGCAGAGGGACCGGGTGTGCTCCGAAAACTCCAGCAGCCAATCGAGTAACAGCGTGTCCAGCGTGAAGGCTGCACCCGGGATGAACTCCAACACCGTCTACAAAGTCACGCAAAGTCACGACAAGAAGGAGTCCAACAGCAACCCCCACCTGAGCCCCGAGAGGAGAGGCTCAGGACAGACGCCGGCGCCTCAGAGCCACGTCACAGCGGCACCACGAGGCTCCGCTAACGGAGGAACCAACCACAGCCCAGCTGTGGACCGAGCGCCGCCGCCCTACGGTCAGCCGATGGGCAGCGAGTGGAACAAGTCGAAGCCGACTGATGCCATGTGGTCCAATATCGGCGCCACCTCCTCCAAGTTCCAGGGGTCGGGGTTGTACGACCACAAACCGAGCCTGTTCCACAGCGCCGGGCCCGTCGCCGGCACCCCCAACTCGATCCTCAACCCCAAGACCCAGACGCCCTCCCCGGTCAACGACGGCAAACTCGCCCACAGGCAGAGGTCTCCCTCCAACCAGCTCTTCAACAAACTCTCGGACCTCTTCCTGCCCCCCTCCAAAGACACCTACCGCAGGTCACCGTCCCCTCACGGCACCGCGCCCTGGGGGGGCCCGGACCTCTCCAAATCGGAGCCAGAGAGCCAGCAGAGCCCGCCGCCGCCGCCCTCCCCGACCGTGCTGATGAACCGGCAGGACCAGAAACGAATGACGCTGGGCCACAGCAAGCTGGACCTGGTGAACCAATACAACCAGGCCAAGTCCAAGCAGGTGTACAGCCGCTTTGAGCTGAAGACCTCGAATTAAACCGGGAGTTCAGACTCTGTGCTGAACTCCCTCTTCCAAGCTCTTCATTCCTCCTGTTTCCTGTCACCGTCTGATGTGAAGAAGTCCTTCGTCTTCTTCTTCAGCTGCAGTTGTCCTCTGAGTCTTGAGGCCATGTTGCCTCTTCTGTCACGTGAGGAGCCGGTAGAGCAGCAGGGATGTGACTCTTTGTGGTGTCGAAGTTTACTCACACGGGACAAGATTTAGGGATTGATCTGTGAAAATCAGCCGTCACTTCATTCTTTAAAGGAGTGCTGCCGGAGTCTGACAAAAGGTTTCAATGAACCAGCGTCCTACAAACACACGGCACATTTTAGAAAGCAGGAAATCATGCTGAAGATTTAGAGATTAGTTTTGCCTCAACACAAATATTAAACGATGGACGAGACCAGAAAGGTTTTTCATGGCGCCGTCTCTATAATATACTCCAGGAGCTCAATGAGAATCCCAAAGTCAAACTGAGCTTTAAATTATTACCTCAAAACGATTTTGTAAAGAAATATTAACAAAGAAGTTACTGCAGTTGTTTTTTCCATTGAGAGGATAAACCCTCGGCCTCCGGGCGAGAGCTGCTCGGAGACGTAGCGATGGTTGTGTACCGGTTCAGACTTCTGTCCCTTTAAACTCTGCTGTTCGTGTGTTTGGCTCAGAAAGTGAACGCTAGGACAGCGTGAAGGTTAGCGTGCTAACATGAGCAGTGATCCCTTGTTGCCGTTTCTTTGTGACATTAAACGCCTGCTGTTGATTTGTACCTGTTGTGCTCATGCATGTTACCTAATTAAAACATGCAAATGCATCACAGGATCACTGATACGCAGTCAAAGGTGCGTTTCACCCTTTTGCTGCTTTGATGCGGTTTCTTTTTGTCTCGTTTTTTGCAGGTTTAGGTTCCGCAAAAGTCGCGCAATCCTTTTGTGAATTGGCGCCTCAGTGTTGTGTTCATCCCACATTATAGAAAGGAACTAGTGACGTTTTCCTTTAATGGATCCAGATCATGGTTTTATTAAGAGAGCTGGACACAGCGACGCCGCGCTGCTGATTTCAGTGGCCGCTCTCGGTACTGCAGCAGCAACAGAAAAGTCCCTTAAACCATGTTCTGTAGAACAGGACACCTCACAATGTTAAAAAAGGTAAATTATTATCTTTTGTATGATGAAGTTTAAATCCAATAATGTTTGTTTCATTTTTCTAGAACCTTGAGAAGTAGTTTGTGTGCGTGGCATCAACATCCGGTGAGAGTAGCGTCAGCGGGACGCGGCGCTCTCGCTCCGCTTCGGTTATTCCTGAAACACACGAGTGTAACTCCTGCCTTGATCATCCTGCCTTACGTTTTACAATCACATGATCGACAAACATCACATCTCCAGTGAGCAAGTGTTCATAGAGGCACCGACATGTCACCACAGAACCGGTAGATAGATACCGCCTTCCTCTCGCTGCAATTCTGGGAAATGAGGCGTGAACGTAGAAGCTGAAAAGCTTGAAAGCGTTTTGAGGAACAGCAGCAGATAGAACAAACCATTCTGAGAAGATGCTGTTTGTCATATATGGTGAAAGAATGTTTTATTTTACAGCATTCTGTCGTTCCCTGAAAATGTTTCTTGTTGACGATTTCCTTCCTCATATTGTACATTTTTTACGGGTTTTTTGTCAGATATGTAGATTTGTAAATAGACTGTGAATGACAACACGTGAGATACAGTTCATACTAAATGTATGATGTATGATGTATGATGTATGATGTGAGCTTTCCTTCGGTTGTGTCTGCTGCAGCAGTTCTACGGCGCTGAAGCACAGTGATCGACACGCATCAGTTATTTTAAGGTGTTCTCATGTTCTGTTGTCGTTTACTGTTCATGTCATTGGATGTTTTTTATGTTCAATCAGCCAGTTTGATTCATGTCTGGTGTTTGTCTGACTAATGTATATTCCGGTGTACATAATACATGAAGCGACTGTCAGGCTTCTGGGTTATTGTTAAAGAAACACTTCTTAACCGCTTTTGATAAATGTTGTTTTTATTTTTACGACGTGTTTTACTGGAGAATGTGAACTTTCTGTTTAAAAGTTGGTCTTCATTTGTAAGATGAACACTTGAGGATTTAATAAAACGAAGTTTGAAGTTAACAGCTGTTTTGTGGATTCTTGTCTCCGTCCGACAGGAAACGAACTGAAAACAGAAACCCGCTCGTGTGCGAGACGCTTACGGGTAATGACCATAACCGATACTAACAATATCACAAAGAGAAATCCTAATAATGGGAACATTTTTACATTCAGATTTAAATTGAAGGGGACATATTACCACCAGCACTCGTCCAGACGGAAAGATCTCAACGACTTCAGATTTTCATCTCCCTCAGGATGAACTGTAATAACTTTGCTGATCCTCACGTTCCAGCCATCATCAGGTTCATGATTGAACATTGAACACGACGAGAACATTTCAATGAGCCCAATAACTGTTTTTATGACCAAATACCTGCAGAACTAATGACATTCATCTACTTCGCCTGTACTTTGTGTTAAATGCTAATTAGCTAATGTTAGCATGCCAACACTAAGATTCCTGCTAAACATCAGCGTTGTCCTTGTTAGCATGTTAGCATGCTAACACTAAGATTCCTGCTAAACATCAGCGTTGTCCTTGTTAGCATGTTAGCATGCTAACACTAAGATTCCTGCTAAACATCAGTGTTGTCCTTGTTAGCATGTTAGCATGCTAACACTAAGATTCCTGCTAAACATCAGCGTTGTCCTTGTTAGCATGTTAGCATGCTGTTAACAGGATCACAGCTGCTTGCGTGGCTGTAGACTCGTGCACACGCTTCATGTTTTGCGATAGTGGGACATCAGAAATATGGGGTTTTAAATTCACACCATAATATAAGATGTTGAAGTGTTACATTTCTGACATGCAGCCTACAATTTGTAGGACTTTTTTATTCTAATTCATAGTGATAAATAAAAGTGAATCAGCAGACTGACTCTCTGTAATCAGCACTCAAAGCTCCACATTTGGGAAACACAACAGCTCAATGATGTGAATCAGTTGATGTTTTTAAATTCATAAAGCACCTCCTGAAAGAACTACTCGTCTTTATTCAATGAAATAGTGATGCAAACACCATCTTTTGGATCGAGGATGTTTGGACCCGTGTCTCTTCACCACTAAGAACCACTTTCCCAGCGGAGCCGCTGTAGGCCGACAGTATGTTTTCCTGTCAGGAAATCCGCCCGGAGTCTGGGTCACAGGCCGCAGCATGAACAATGTGGCAGACCTGTGAACAATGGAGCATCCAAGAGACTGAGAACGGGACAAAGACGTCACCACACGCCAGACATCCAGCATTCATCCACTCACGTCCTGTGTGTTTGAAGCATGCTGAACTGTGTTTCATGCATTATACGTTATGCCATGTTAGATGAGCCATAGCAGTCAGACCCCTGCTGTAAATGGCTTCATGTAGGACTTGAACCTCAATTACCAGACCACTACCAGTCCAGGGTCAACAGGTCCTGCAAACATGTCCATCCAACAACGTGTTC
>CM051691.1:30718731-30731231 GCA_028022725.1 Lycodopsis pacificus
CAACATCACTGGTTACTGGCTCAATCGTGAACACCTGTGTGCCTGAAGCCATTTCATGGAGATAACACAGGGAGACGCCTCTCAAACAAATCATCAAAACTCCCATAACCGTAGTTCCTATTGCTCCGATATTAATAATTGAGAGGGAGGCTGAGTTGACGAACAGATCCTGTAAAAATTGTGTCTGTAGTTTAAAAAATGTGGCTTAACTGGCGATCTAGAAATGGGGTACCGTGTTCTGTGGAAGATGTTTTTGAAGCAAAATTTAACATTGGTCTCTATGGAGCAGAAAGTTGGTTTTCCTGTCAATTAACGGCTTCTGTGTCAAATGTGTAAATCTGTGGGATTCCACAGTAATGTTTCTACGACAAGGACAATATTAGCTACTTTTACATCCAGAAATTATGCATGAAGAGTGAAGATTGTGGACACAGTGGCAAAACACAAATGTTTTTTTCACAAGAATCTCAAGCTGCTCTTCACTCTAGCGGTGACATCACGCACTCTAAGCTGCGCAATACACACCCATTATAAAGTTAGAAGAGGGCTGAAAAATCATAAAAGTTAAATTGCTGCAGTTCAAAAAGTTGAAAAGATATCGGAAAGCTGAATTATGCGGCAATAGTTCAGAGTTTTCTCAACATTTGAAAGTTGAAATGGTGTCTTTAGCTGAAAGTATGAGGAAGTTGAAGGATTTGAAAGTTGAAGAAGTTTAAGAGGATTTGAGGATTTAAGAGGATCTTCTCCATAGAAACCCATTCAAAAAAAAGTTAAAAGCTTAATAATTCAAAAAGTTTAAAGGTTAGAAATATGAAGAGATATAGCACCCCTCTTATTGTTGGAATGCTTAACAGCATTCCAACAATAAAGATTCGAAGAACAATAGTTGGAATGCTTACCAGCATTCCAACAAATATAAAGACAAAGATAAAGCTCAGTGTCATTGTGCGGTAGGTAACACAGGGCGTGTTGGACTTGGCGGACTGCGGTTTCTCTTTTGTTGCAGAGGAATGTATCGGTACTTATTGCAAAGAGATCAAAGCCAAGCTGTGTCCGTCTGAGGCTTCAGCAGCGCAACAGGTTCCATCGCTCATGTGAGGGAAGAAACAGAGAGACGGCGCGCTGAAACAGACAATCATTCACAAAGAGCAGAATCTAAAAGTGTCTGAAAAGGTTTCAACACAACGACGATCTGCTTCTATCTTCAGTGCTGCTTTGCTTTGCTTCCAGTGGGAGAATTCTATCCTGATGGAATGTGTGACGATGTGTCGTAACCATCAAACGAGCACAGGACGCTATGTCCCATGATGTTGCTGAGTTATTGAGACGTTCGTGACGGCTTTTCCGCACTAATGTTACCAAGAGGTTTATCCTAAACCTAAGCAAGTGTTTCTGTGAGGTCACAACGTCGGCCACGGGTTTACTGCGTCGTGTGTCGTGCTGAGCTGAGATAGAAAGAGACACAGAGGGTCTGACCAAGCGTCGCTATGTGACCAGCAGAGGAACAGAACGTGTCGGGTGGACAAGACACATAAACAAGCCAACAAACTGCTGTGCAGGGGTCAGACATACTGAACCATTACGTTACAGTGTTACTGTATCAGGAGGAGGAGGAGGAGGAGGGGGAGGGGGAGGGGGAGGAGGAGGAGGAGGAGGAGGAGGAGGGGCGGGGAGACGCTCCTCCTCCCTCCGGAGCTCCGACTGCAGGTCCAAGGCTGCAGGTGAAGCCGGATCTGGGTCTGTCCACGGTGGACCGGTCTCTGCTGGAGGATCTGGGTCTGTCCACGGTGGACCGGTCTCTGCTGGAGGATCCGGGTCTGTCCACGGTGGACCGGTCTCTGCTGGAGGATCCGGGTCTGTCCATGGTGGTCCGGTCTCTGCTGGAGGATCTGGGTCTGTCCACGGTGGACCGGTCTCTGCTGGAGGATCTGGGTCTGTCCACGGTGGACCGGTCTCTGCTGGAGGATCTGGGTCTGTCCACGGTGGACCGGTCCACGTTTCGAACACACATTGAGTCCATTCCGGACTCAATCATGGCTGAAGCATGTGTCATATGCATGCATGAGCAGAGATATTCACACAAACATGCAGTTTGCGGCAACTGTGTGTTGATGTGTCTCAGTTCGGTATCTCATAAGAGACACATGGACATAATGGAGTATGTCACAACATTTAACTCTCCAGAGCTGTGAATAACCCGTGCGGTCGCTGTCCGCCTGACTGTGGTTGTCTTTACACTGCTGTCCTCTTTTTGAAACGTCTTCCTGTCTGTCTCTCTGTCTGTGTTCGTCTTGTGGTTCTTCTTTACTTTGTCTTTGTCTCTTCATCTGCGTTTTGCAATCAGTTTCGCTCAGATGGTGTCACGCTATTGGAGATATAATGCTATAATAAGGACATTCATACAGTCACCTCTTTATATTAAATATGCTCATCAGAGATCCCAGGTCTTCACAAAATCACATGTAGACACGTTATAATAAAGGAACGTAATCTTCTATTCATCATCTTAGTGAAGCATGTTAGCATGCTAACATGTGCTAATCAGCACATGTTGGCATGCTAACGTGCTAATCAGCACATGTTGGCATGCTAACGTGTGCTAATCAGCACATGTTGGCATGCTAACGTGCTAATCAGCACATGTTGGCATGCTAACGTGCTAATCAGCACATGTTGGCATGCTCAGCACTAAACAAAGGGTCGCGCTGACACTGATGGCCATGCCATTGGTTCTGCAGATATTCAGCAATGAACCAAAGTATTTGTAAAATTAATAAATTAACGTATGCACCAAATTTCATGGCAAGCCATCTGAAAGTTGTTGAGATAATTCAGTCCGGAACACCGACTGACGACCACGTCGCTAACACATTTATATGAGCAATATTTTATTTGTTGCCATTTCTCAACTTGGTTCCTTCTCCAGTTGTATTGTGTGGTCGTCTTGTATTGTGAGGATCTCCTGACGCAGCAGACGGCTGCAAGCAAGAACCCGAGTGTTGGAGGAGTTTGGGGAGAAGGAGAAGGACGTTAGTTTGACTTCAAGTAAGTTCTGGCAAACTGATGACTCAGAAGTGGAAAGCAGGGCTTGACTAATGCTGCGTTCAGCAGCTCTCTGAACAATACAAATTAAATAATTATCACAGAAACAAGTAAAATAAAGTAAATAAAGACGGCTTCATGACCTGACGAAAGGCTTCCAATGAAACAAACTCAAACTAGCAGTTCGGTTGTTGGGCATTCACTTGATTCAAGCCATCAGGACAGTGAACAGATCTTTAGTCTGACTTTGACCTTCTGGCACTTGTTGACTTGTCTAAACAGAACTCAAGAGGTCACAACCTGCCACATTTCAGCACGTTTGCTTTAAGAAGAGTTGAGAAGCTGAACATGAAGCTTCCTGCTTCCTGAAGGACAGCAGTGCTGTGGTGCTCACTGTCTGCTCGCCTTCAGGGTTCAGCTGCAGACGCTCTGCTGTGTGATGCAGGAGAATATTTACACCACAAGATGGCAGCACTGCTGTACTTACACAACATGTTGATGACTTCTTCACCATGAAGGAACAAACAACAAGGGAACTCTCGTTAACAAGTAGAACTGCAATCACAAAGGGTTGAATGTACTTTGTGTAGAATACTCCGTCATCTCCATCACTGTGACACAACAACACAGAATAATTATGAGGATCAATAACACTGAATGTACGTCTGTATGGCGGTTCTTCAGAGAGAAAAGAGAACATGAAGTCGAATGTCTCTCTGTATTTATTGTGTTTCCATGTTTCTGGATGCAGACAGTTCACTGTGTTCATGAAGTCACATTGAATACGATACAATATCAATGAATGCACAGCAATCTGCTCCTTCTATCAATAGATCACAACAATTACAGGACGCCATGACACATCCTGTCACTCAGTCAGAACAGTTCACACGTCCATGATAACAAACAAACAATTCATTCACTACATTTTTACTGAACATAATTAATCATGATAATTAATTAAAGAACGTATAATTACATGAGCATTTTCTGCAAATAGTTCGCTGTGTGTTCATGATGTCACAACAAAACCATCTCTGATTCCAAGCCGACTGGGAAAGTGAGAAATTAAGAGATTTTGAATACAATATCAATTAACTCTGACAATCTGCACGTTCTTTTGTTAATTGTTTGACCTGTAAAATATCACATCACAAGTATTACAGAACGCCATGACACATCCTGTCACTCAGTCAGAACATGATAACAAACAAACAATTCATTTACTACATTTTTACTGAACGTTGTTTTCTTGGCGCATGAAAGAGAATTGAGAATGTGTAGGTCCTTACTGTGTTTTGAGGCCGAGTGAATGCATCATGTTGGTTGATGTGAGAGATGAGGTTGTTCTTGATGTTTAGGAAATGACCTGAGAGTGGTTCATAGTTTGAGAAAACATGATTCATATAAGGCTCTAACAAACAAGACTGAATACAGATGCCCGACTCAACATTACGAACATAAGCTGTTTCACAAAGCCAGTTAACCTTCCTCACAGAACAGCTTGGTGGCCGTCGACTTTTATATCGTTGTGGATGAGCGATGCGAGTAATACTGCTCATGTGAGTCTTGTATTTCTCCAGTAAATTGTTCAGGTCCAGCATATACGTAGAGATGGCACTTTGGATTGTATGAACATAGTCTGCTGTACTGATGCCAGTCTGAACGTTCAGTCGAGCCTCGTGGATCAACATCTGGACGTGGAAGGAGGCTCCATTCACCCAGATTTTGAACCCACGGCTCCTCATCTGTCCGTCCAGCAGCAGGGAGTTCCTGAGGACGGTGAGATGGTTGCTCAGCTGCTGCTCCAGTCTCTGTATTTCCATCTGTAGTAGGCGGTCATCGTTCATGTACATTCGATGGCGCTTCACATACTCTGACATTGTGTCGCGAACGCCTGAGGCTTTCTCTTCACCAAATACTCGCCGGAACATGCTGTATGAATGATCAGTTGTTTCAGCTGTGCTCTTCATGCTGATCTCCATGATCATGGAAATCACCAATGCTCCGAGTCCAACAGCGTTTGGGAATGAAGTGATCGAACCCAAACCAGATCCCAACTTCTCGATGTAGCCGGGCACCTGGTTGATCAGATCATCAGAGTAACTCTGCAGCACAGCGTTGGAGTCGATACCAGAATACTTCAGCAGATTCAAATCTATGCCGACGTCTGGTATGAGGCACGGCTGCTGTGAAGCAGCTTCATAAAGCTGAAGAGCAATGCTGTCATATTCCTCTTGTGGGAAGCGACAGGAGATTTCACCGCCCATGTCTTCCACTCGATCTTTGACGCTCACACAAAGTACAAATGTATCACCACCAACAGGCCGAATACCAGATAATCAAATAATCAAGTCAGGATCAGAAAGCAATGAAATCAAATCCAGTCAGCTCCCTCACATATAACCAGGATCACAACAGCAGCAGCCAACCAGGCCTCAGGATAGTTGGGCGTATTTGTTGACTTTTGTCTAAAGTCCGTTGTGGCGTCACGCTGTGGCGTCACGCTGTGGCGTCACGCTGTGGCGTCACGCTGTGGCGTCACGCTGTGGCGTCACGCTGTGGCGTCACGCTGTGGCGTCACCTTGTGGCGTCACGCTGTGGCGTCACGCTGTGGCGTCACGCTGTGGCGTCACGCTGTGGCGTCACGCTGTGGCGTCACGTTGTGGCGTCACGTTGTGGCGTCACGTTGTGGCGTCACGCTGTGGCGTCACGCTGTGGCGTCACGTTGTGGCGTCACCTTGTGGCGTCACGCTGTGGCGTCACGCTGTGGCGTCACGCTGTGGCGTCACCTTGTGGCGTCACCTTGTGGCGTCACGCTGTGGCGTCACGTTGTGGCGTCACCTTGTGGCGTCACGCTGTGGCGTCACGCTGTGGCGTCACGCTGTGGCGTCACCTTGTGGCGTCACGCTGTGGCGTCACGCTGTGGCGTCACGCTGTGGCGTCACCTTGTGGCGTCACCTTGTGGCGTCACCTTGTGGCGTCACCTTGTGGCGTCACGCTGTGGCGTCACGCTGTGGCGTCACGCTGTGGCGTCACCTTGTGGCGTCACCTTGTGGCGTCACGCTGTGGCGTCACGCTGTGGCGTCACCTTGTGGCGTCACCTTGTGGCGTCACCTTGTGGCGTCACCTTGTGGCGTCACCTTGTGGCGTCACCTTGTGGCGTCACGCTGTGGCGTCACGCTGTTGCGTCACCTTGTGGCGTCACGTTGTGGCGTCACGTTGTGGCGTCACGTTGTGGCGTCACGCTGTGGCGTCACGCTGTGGCGTCACGCTGTGGCGTCACGCTGTCGCGTCACCTTGTGGCGTCACCTTGTGGCGTCACCTTGCGGCGTCACCTTGCGGCGTCACCTTGCGGCGTCACGTTGCGGCGTCACGTTGTGGCATTACGTTGTTTCAACACAAACCATGATGTATTTCTCTGATCTTAATCAATCTTCTTCTACACTGCCCCTATTTTTAGGCCTCTGCTTGAAAATTGCATACCCATGCTAAAGAGTGTATTTCTGCAACTACATGGTCTATTTTAATAATTCTTTGATTGTATAATACAGGTAACACTTGTGAGATGTGCTGATATCTGTAACATTCTGTATATGTTACTGGTTAATAACAAATACACCTTTGGCACAGCTCAAATTGAAAAAGTTTCAGGTTCGCCTGAAAAAAAGCACTTGTGTCTAAAATATTACTTGAAATAAAGCCTAAATATTTCAATGACAGCCACAGTCACAGCACAGCCGGTTTTACAGTCTCAAAACTGATTTGACTTCGATTGAGTGAAGCAGGCCAGCATAAACCAAGCAAAGCATGCTAAATTATCATTTTTGGAAGCATTTGGTTGCATTGCTGTATTCAAATTGTACACAGTATATAACTAAGTATTAACTATATATTCACTTGTCTTATCACTAAGAGTGTTCAATAATCCTGATAAAGCAGTTTGACACCATTTTGAATAATTTTGAGCAGTTATGAATGTCATATCTGTCAATCATAAAAATATATGAATCATAATTTGTGTCTGTGTGGACTGTGAAATGGGCTGTGCCTGCTCGATTTTCGCAAAAAACACATTTTTCGATGTGGGTTAGTCCAACGGGAGCCATGCGGGGGTGTTTGACAATCTCCTTGTGTAGTGACCGTTGCTTTCCAATAAAAAGTCACTGTGGTTGCTGTACTGTTTGTTCTGACGCGTGTCATCAATAACATAGTCCAGGTTCAAATATTGGTACTTTTATTCCTCACATAAAAGAGTTCACAACTTTCTCTTCAGCTTATGCATTTCTCCATTAACCAACATATCACAACCCTTGCCATTGTTACCTGCACGTTCAAAAACTGTTTGCTTCTTACCTACGCGCAACACCTGTTCCCAATGACCCCACTGATTATATTATGTGTGGCCTGACTCACAGCGCCACTACCGCCCCATGTGGTGGGAGGTTGTACCAAAACAAAAACAACAAAATGGCTCTTACACCTTGTTTGTTTACTGACTAGAAATTGGAAAATGCTGGGCGAACCCCCCTCCCAACATGGATTGGTCCAGCTCACAGTTTCGTCTGCCATTTCCTCATTCAGTGGGCCAGCGCATTGATATCACTCACAGACACACAGCACAACATGGCCGACACAGCTGCACCAAAACCCGCTGGAATAGAGCCGCTTTCGTCCATAAAATCATCAAAACATATGTTTTTTTCACCCAATATTTTTTGTCGTGACCCGTGGCTGATGTTGGCATGTATCCCCATAACCTTTGAACGGTTTGAAAGAGAGTCATTTCGAAAACGATACGCGAAGCGGGGTCGAAGCACGGCCCTCTGGATGTGCTCATCCGCCAAAATCGCTCCGTGCTTTCTCGTCAGAGACCAAAACAAAGAGTATAGTACTGCAGTTTTTTGCCCAGAAAAACGTGGTTTTGTGGTAAAACTTGTAGTATTCTTCTAGATATGATCTTAGTTCATGTATAATTGTGTGTAAAATGGCTCCCGTGGTTGTTTCGCACAGAATGTCTTTGTTACAGTTTTTCTTTTTTTTTTCTTCTTTTATTCGTATCGCAAAAGTGAATTGTACACAAGTACCCCCCCCCTTTAAAGGGGGCTGTCGTGTTCAAGTGGTTTTGTTCTCTAAACCTAACCAAACATTGAGCTTGTGTCATAGTGCATTTCTGCAAGCGTGATCAGGACTGATATGAAGCGTATTCATGAACTTATTTAGTGAAGTATTCTTGGTTCAAAAACATCAACATGAAACGTATTCTGTGGTTTGAAGAGAAGTATGCCAACAATGTTTCTGGCGACTGTGTCGTGTGTTGCTCTGAGCAACATGTTTAACATGTTTAACATGTTTAACATGTTTAACATGTTTAATATGTTTAATATGTTTAATATGTTTAACATGTTTGTTGCTCAGAGCAGTTTTGTATGCATGTTTTTTGGATCCCCACATACGCTCACTCAACAGTTAATCACATTTGGAGTGTTGGTTAATGTCTGCTGACACTGAAGACTACAGAACAGAAGGAGTCTCAGTCCTGGACCAGAACAGAACAATGTCAGCTGCTGAAAAGTGGGTCACAACCCAGAAATTAGAAGCTGATATAACTGAACAGGAGGGAGGGGGAGGTGTGAACTGGCTATCTGACTGGCTGGAAGAAAAGAAAATAAATCAGGAGAGTGAGGAGGAGGAGGAGTATGAGCACTGATGAGTGATGAAGGACAGAAGAAAATAAAATGTTGTAAAACCAACAGCTGAGGGGAAACAAAGGAGGGACAAAGACAAGAGGAGCGTGAGAGAAGCCTCCTGCTGGCCACCGGTTTATTGAACTGACAGGCGATGACGGATGCAAAGTGGTGATGAATGAAGTGTTGCGAAGGTGGACAGCTGACTAACGAGGTGAGGAAGGAGGGAGAGGGAGAGGAGGAGAGGATTCATCATTGATATTAATAAGAGCAAGAGATGGGTCTGTGTCGCTGTTGGACGCCTGCTCTTCTCAGATGGTGTTTATTCACACACTGTCTGTGAGTGAGCAAGGAGGATTGTGGGTAAGGACTATGGTTCGATGTCTGTTCTGAGGGGAAGCCAGTTTTTGTGGACAGACTTGAATACAGTCCTAAAAGTAAACAAAATGTGAATATAACAACAGACCATCATGAGGGAGGAGGAGAGCTCAGCTCCCGGCAGCAGCAGCAGCATCTCCTCCTCCTCCTCCTCCTCCTCCTCCTCCAGGAGCAGAGCTTCTCCTCTCTGCTCCATGTAAAGGCCGTATTTATGGGCCGTTACAGAAATACATTAACACGCCACTTGTTTTTGATTCTGCCAAATCAAGTCTGAAGTCATCAAATTTGGAAATGAATCCAGGTCCAACTGATCAGGTGCTAATGTTCACATTGAGGTGAGAGAGAGAGAGAGAGAGAGAGAGAGAGAGAGAGAGAGAGAGAGAGAGAGAGAGAGAGAGAGAGAGAGAGAGAGAGAGAGAGAGAGAGAGAGAGAGAGAGAGAGAGAGAGAGACCTTTTCAATTAAAAGTAAAACTACTGGCATTGAGAAATATTGTAAAACCTCTCACGTCTCTCTCCTGCTCTACTTCTATCTCTACTGTTGGAGCTTCAGTGTCATGTGCCGAGATGGTGATTTGATCCCCGCTTCCTGTAGCAGCTAAAGTATTCTAGTTATTAGAAACACTGTTGGAAGGATTGCCTTCATGTCGATTCATCTGAAGAGTACAGAGAGCTTACATCACATGTTCAGACAGCACCATGACAACGAGCAACAGGACGGGAACAGGAAGCAGACGTCAGCAGCTTTGTTCTTCCAGCAGCTTGTAATTCAGTGGTTTGCAGAATGAAAAAGGCCTTAAAACCACAAACGTCTGCAAACAGCGAGTCTTAACGGCCGTGGAGCCGTTCTGTTTGCAGACGATGTCATGTTGGTACCAGACGGCTGGAGTCCAGCAGAGCCGTACCACGCAGACCTGAGTCCAGATGACCTCAGAGGTCCGGCTGTAAAGGATTCCTACTCTTCCACCTCATGACGAGCACAAAGTCAGCAGTGGAAGTATCGCGTCCTCTTGTGAATCCAGCAGGAACGTTGGCTTGCATGGATTTCGGCGGCCATCGCGTTGCTCTGCAGGACGACGTTGCTTTTGTGCGTTTCATTCATTTGTCAAATCCCTCTTTGTGACCTTTGTATTGTTTTCTACTCCATCATGATTTGTTCTGTTGCTCCTGACGCCTCCTCTTCTTCATCTCCTCTTAAAACCGTGTTCCTCCTTTCTGCTGGTTCATTTCCTCCTTTAACTGTATATCTCCTTTAACTTTGCCACTGGATGAACTTCTTCAGTGTAAAGGTCCAAAGAACTCGTTCCCTCCTGCGCAGTAGAGATGTATTTGTCCACATGTACCATCCAACCTGTGGGGCCACCTGAGGACAGATTATGAATCAACACTCACTCATTCAGCAGTCTGTGGAGCAGGTGAAAGCCAACGGACCTGGAATGACGTCACCAGCGACCGCTGACTCCTCCGACACGTTTCTGATTCCACTTTGCAGAAACTGCACATTTGATGACGTGGTTCCGGCCGTCGGAGTGCAGCCGACAGGGCCGTCGTTAGATTGACTTCCTGCTTCGCCGTGCATTTGAAGTGCAATGGTCCGGGTGGTGTTCTTTCATTGTTGGAATGCTGTTAAGCATTCCAACTATTGTTCTTCGAATCTTTATTCCACTATTTCTTCCGTCTCCCGTTTCGTCGGCACGCTTCTTCTCCTTCATATTTTAAGCTACAGAAACCGTTCAACTCTCAAAATGTTCAACTCTTTCAGCAGAGGGGTGCTATATCTCTTCATATTTCTAACCTTTAAACTTTTTGAATTATTAAGCTTTTAGCAACCTTTTTTTTGAATGGGTTTCAATGGAGAAGATTTTCAAATCCTCTTAAACTGCTTCAACTTTCAAATCCTTCAACTTCCTCATACTTTCAGCTACAGACACCATTTCAACTTTCAAATGTTGAGAAAACCCTTCAAAAACTGACTTTACTATTACTACTACTACTACTACTTATTCTACTACTACTACTGTTATATTAAATACTACGACCACTATTACAGCTATTACTACGACTACTGATAGTACTACTTCTTCTTCTAATTACTGATACTTCGACTACAACTTCTACTACTACTACAACAAATATCACTACCGATGGAATTATTTTAAGCCACAGAAACAGTTCAAATATCAAAATGTCCAGCTCTTTCAGGAGAGGTGTGATATGACTTTTCATATTTGTAATCTTTAAACTTTTTGAATTATTAAGCTTTTTGCACTTGTTTTTGAATTGGATATCTATTTTCAGCAATGTTTTTGCAATTCATTTCAGTTTTCAGCATTCCAACGCATTTTCAGCAGGGAATGCTTTTTCTAGTTTCTCCTGTCCCTGTATGCCCCTTTCTCTCGCTATCCTCCCTAAAACACACTCGCATGGTCACATGGTCGCATGGTCACATGGTCGCATGGTCACACACTCACATGGTCACATGGTCGCATGGTCACATGGTCACACACTCACATGGTCGCATGGTCAGCACCTGTAGCGGTGTAACGGGTTCCATGTGGAGATTTATAAAGTCAGTCGTGTGCGAGTGACTCACAACGCAGCTGTCTTTAGTTCAGATTTGACATTTTCTGGGCGAACAGATGCATGCATCTCCTAAAAAACACCAACAATGACCCCTGAAGAGGAGGGCGAGAGACCGTCTGGCCGCAGGTTCGATCCCTGCAACGGCCGAGGCATCCGTCCTGCTGTTGTGCAGTAATGCGACGCAGTGAGAGGAGAGGCTGGAAACATGTGAACACTTCAACACATAAAGTACTGTCAGCACTTGGAAAACCTGTGGATGTAGAGATTCTATTGTTGTACATTGTTTTGTAAAATAAATAAGAGAAATTCAACTTGTCTTTTTGATGAATGATGTCATCATAACTGTTGTTCTGCACTAAAGACATGTTCTAGTTCTCTCTCCTGCTACTCATGATGGTTCTGTTCATAGAGGAGCAGAACTTTATGTTACAGAGAAGATGAAGACCTCAGAGAGGAACATGTGACGGGATAACACACAGAGAGGAGTGCCGCTCATCTGTAGCGCTCCTGGTGTTGAAAAAGCGCTGCTGCAACTAAACCCATCACCTCTCTCTCTCTCTCCCCCCCTTTCTCTCTACGTCCCTCCCTCTTCTCCTCCTCGATGATACCCGAGACAGACCGACCAACCTGCATCCGCGCTCCGGTGTGGCCAGGCTTCCTCAGCTGTTCCGCTCTACCTCAGTGAGCCTGCGCAATGGCCGCTAAACCAATAGCGCGTCTGCACGAGCGAACCGGGAGACGGTGAGAGACAACACACACACACACAGGGAGAGACAGAGAAGACGGGATGAAGCGCGAGCACACGGACGGTT
>CM051691.1:30736231-30743731 GCA_028022725.1 Lycodopsis pacificus
ATGTTGATGTTATGGGGTTATAGGTAGAAACGACACATTTAATGAAATGTTTGCAAATAATAAGACATCCTGTGGACGGTGCAGAGTTCTTCCACAGCGAGCGTCACTTTATTCCTTGATGTAACGTCGTTTATTGAAGTTGTTTTGGGACATTGTGTGTGGAGGTGACTCAGTGGCAGCATGTTCCTCACAAAGGGTTCACACGTCGTGTTCGGAGTCTCACGTTATCATATCTGCCTTTCTTTACCAGAAACAATGAAACACGACAGCAGCGTCTTCAGGCCTCCTCTCCTCCTCTCCTCTTCTCCTCCTCTTCTCCTCCTCTTCTCCTCCTCTTCTCCTCCTCCTCTCCTCTTCTCCTCCTCTTCTCCTCCTCCTCTCCTCCTCTCCTCCTCTCCTCCTCTTCTCCTCCTCTCCTCCTCCTCTTCTCCTCCTCCTCTCCTCTTCTCCTCCTCCTCCTCTCCTCTCCTCTTCTCCTCTTCTCCTCCTCTCCTCTTCTCCTCCTCTTCTCCTCCTCCTCTCCTCCTCTCCTCCTCTCCTCCTCTTCTCCTCCTCTCCTCCTCTCCTCCTCTTCTCCTCCTCTTCTCCTCCTCTTCTCCTCCTCCTCTCCTCCTCTCCTCCTCTTCTCCTCCTCTCCTCCTCCTCTTCTCCTCCTCCTCTCCTCTTCTCCTCCTCCTCCTCTCCTCTCCTCTTCTCCTCTTCTCCTCCTCTCCTCCTCTCCTCTTCTCCTCCTCTCCTCCTCTCCTCTTCTCCTCCTCTTCTCCTCCTCTCCTCTTCTCCTCCTCCTCCTCTCCTCTTCTCCTCCTTACCTCTTCTCCTCCTCTCCTCCTCTCCTCCTCTCCTCTTCTCCTCCTCTTCTCCTCTTCTCCTCCTCTCCTCCTCTCCTCCTCTCCTCCTCTTCTCCTCCTCTCAATCCGGCAGGGAGTCCGGGTCGTTCCACCGGACAGCAGCGTGTCGGTAGAGGAGGTGCTGCTGGCTGTGGGAGAGCAGGTGGGTCATGACAACCTGTCCTTCGCGTCGCGGATGAACAAAGCTGCGGTTGTGTTCGTGGCGAGCGAGGCTTATGTCCACCAGCTGATCGAGAGCGGCGTGTTCATCAGGGACAGCTTCGTGCAGGTCTCTCCGCTCTCCGTGCCCTCTACGCGGATCACCGTGTCAGGTGTTCCGCCGTTTATACCGGACGAGCTATTAGGGAATGAGCTGCGCAGGTTTGGGAAATTTGCCAGCGGATTTAGAACTGTCAGTTTGGGGTGTAAAGATCACAAGCTGAAGCACGTGCTGTCACTTAGGCGGCAGGTCTTCATGTTCCTGGAGTCACCGTCACAAACACTGGAGGTGTCCTTCAGGGTCAAACACGGGGAGGGGTCATACATGGTGTACGCCAGCTCAGGACAGTTTAAATGCTTTGAGTGTGGAGATGTGGGACACAAACGCTTCGCGTGTCCGCACAAGCAGCGGAGGGGCGCGGAGGCGGAGCCTCCGGCTGCTCCGGCGGCGGGCGCTCCTGCACCGGAGGCGGAGCCTCCGGCTGCTCCGGCGGCGGGCGCTCCTGCACCGGAGGCGGAGCCTCCGGCTGCTCCGGCGGCGGGCGCTCCTGCACCGGAGGCGGAGCCTCCGGCTGCTCCGGCGGCGGGCGCTCCTGCACCGGAGGCGGAGCCTCCGGCTGCTCCGGCGGCGGGCGCTCCTGCACCGGAGGCGGAGCCTCCGGCTGCTCAGGCGGCGGGCGCTCCTGCACCGGAGGCGGAGCCTCCGGCTGCTCAGGCGGCTGCCGCCGGTGCGGTCGGCGGCGTTTCTTCGTCTTCTGCTGAAAGCAGTACTGTCAGTAAGGAGGATCAGGGCCAGTCTTACGACCAGCAGGCTCCTGTGGTGGCGCAGAGCCTCGCTACGTCAGGTACCGAAGCACCACCACAGTCTGTGGAAGTGGGGGAAGAGGCAGCTGCAGGTTCTGTAGGTGGAGATCTCACTGCAGCCTTAGACGACGCACAGAGTGTCGGGTCTGTGTCCAACAGCCAGCTGTCGTGTGTAGGAGAGGACATGGACTATGAGACTGATTCTGATCTTGTATCGATTTCTGAAACGGGCATTAAGAGCACTGATCTTTATTCACTGGAGGAAATAAACTCTTTTTTAGATGTAACTTTCAAAAGAGCGACTAAAGTGACTGATTATTTCCCTGACATTGACAAATTCATCCGATCTGTTGGGGTGGCGCAGAGAAAGGTGGGTTTGGACCTTTTAGATGGGAAAAAGCGCTACCGCCTGAAGAAGCACATCACAACCCTGAGGAGAGAGAGGAAAAGTAAAAGGGCTCAAACTAAGACCGTTTAACATGATCATGTGTCACACGGGGTTTTTCCACTTTCCACTGCTTATTTTTTCATCTTGTCTTACCTCCTTCCATCCTCTGACCTTTCTATGGAGAGCTTCAATTTAGGGTCTTTAAACATCAATGGTGGGAGGGACAGGCATAAAAGAGCATTAATACAGGAGGTTGTAAATCAAAAAAGGTTGGACATCCTCTTTTTGCAAGAAACTCACACCATTCCATCAGATGAAGTAGACTGGGGTTTATGGTGGGAGGGCTCATGCACCCTGAGCCACGGAACCAATCTTAGTGCCGGGGTAGCCGTGCTGTTCAGAACAGCAGCTAATGCAACCGTCCTGTCAGTCACTGAGGTGGTGAAGGGTCGTTTGCTGATGGTGAGGGCAGAGATAGAGAGCTCGCTTTACTGCTTCGTTAACATATATGCACCGAATCAGGGGCCAGAGAGAGCACGCTTCTTCACTACGCTGCAGAACGAACTGCAGAGCTGCCTGCAGGAGCAGCTGATCATCGGAGGGGATTTCAACTGCACTCTAGACTTCACCATAGACCGAAACAGTGAGGAACCACACCCACAGTCAGCTCAGAGTCTCCACAACGTCATCTCACACTTAGATCTGTTGGACACATGGAGAGTAAAACACCCACTAAGCAGACAGTACACCTGGGTTAGAGTCAGCAATGACAGGATTAGTGCAGCCAGGCTGGACAGAGTTTACATCTCTCGCAGTCTCAGTTCCAGACTGAAGAGCAGCACAATCAGTCCAGTTGGGTTCAGCGATCACCACCTGGTCAGTTTAGGCTTGATAACCTCGCCGGGCGAAAGGGTTAACTCCTACTGGCATTTTAACAATAAACTTTTACAGGACAGCACTTTTTGTCAGAGCTTCGGGGTTCTTTGGCAGCAGTGGAAAACTGAAAAAGCTAGTTTCAGTTCTCTGAAGCAGTGGTGGGAGGTCGGAAAAGCCCAGATCCGTGTGTTCTGCCAGCAGTACACCTCAAACGCCACCGCTAAAATCAAGTCTGCTGTAAAAGACCTTGAGGCCAACATAAAGATCATTGAGGAGGGCTTCCAGAGAGACCCAGATCCCGGTGTGGGCCAACTGCTGAAGGAGAGGAGGTTGGAGTTGAGCTCCTTCCTGCAAGAGAGAGTGAAAGGAGCTCTGGTCAGGTCCCGTTTCCTCCAGCTGAAGGACATGGATGCCCCAAGTTCGTTCTTCTTCAACCTGGAGAGATCGGTGGTGCAGAGGAAGCGGATGACCTGTCTGAAGCTCCCAGGAGGGAGGATAACCACTGACCAGAGGGAGATGAGGACCCATGCCGTGGGCTTCTACGCTGCTCTTTTTGGGGAAGAGCCGTCCTGTATAGACAGCAGTGAGGAGCTCCTGGAGGGTCTTCCCCGGCTCAGTCCAGCAGAGAGGGCCACGCTGGACAGAGAGCTGACGCTGGAGGAGCTTTCAACTGCAGTGAACCAGATGGCTTCAGGAAAGACTCCAGGAATCGACGGCCTCTCCTCTGACTTCTTTAAGAAATTCTGGAACATTATCGGGTCTGACTTACATTCTGTCTTGATGGAATGTTTTAAAACAGGGACACTTCCTGTCTCATGCCAGCGGGCAGTACTCTCCCTGCTGCCCAAGAAGGGCGACTTGGCCCTTCTGAAGAACTGGAGGCCAGTGGCCCTGCTTTGCACAGACTATAAGGTGCTTTCCAGAGCCTTATCCAACAGACTCAGAGACTACCTGGAAGTGGTTGTAAATAGCGACCAAACGTACTGTGTCCCAGACAGGACAGTGATGGACAATATCTTTCTAATCCGTGATGTGCTTGATGTGTGTAAATGTCACGATGTAGATGTAGGTATTGTCTCACTAGACCAGGAGAAGGCTTTTGACAGGGTGGGTCACGCATATCTGTTTGCTGCACTCAGGGCTTTCGGGCTTGGTGAGGGGTTCTTGGCTTGGGTGGGTTTGCTGTACAGTGGTGCTGAATGCATGGTCAAAATGGGAGCTGGCCTGAGTCGACCGATCCCTGTACAGCGAGGGATAAGGCAGGGTTGTCCTATCTCAGGGCAACTATACAGCCTCGCTTTTGAGCCTCTGTTGTGCAGGCTGAGAAGTCGGCTCAGTGGTCTGTCACTGCCTGGGTCCTCTAGTCTTTGTAGTCCCCTCACTGTGTCTGCGTATGCTGATGATGCAAACATCTTCATCAGGGACCAGGGAGATGTTCGTTGTCTACAGGATGCGTTGTCTCTTTATGAGAGGGCTTCATCTGCACGGGTGAATTGGGAAAAGTCTGAAGCGTTGTTGGTGGGACAGTGGAGACATCAGACAGTGCCTCAGCTGCCTGGAGGTCTTCAGTGGGGAAAAGAAGGTCTAAAGGTGCTGGGTGTGTTTTTGGGCTCTGAGGATTTTGAGAAAAAGAACTGGGAGGGAGTTAAGGAGAAGGTGGGTGCTCGGTTCTCTAGGTGGAGATGGTTACTACCCCAGTTGTCATATAGGGGAAGAGTTCTGGTTGCTAATAACTTGGTTGCCTCGACTCTGTGGCACAGACTCATCGCTCTGACGCCACCTGGAGGCTTCATAGCGGAGATACAGAGGTCTGTCGTGGACTTCTTCTGGTCTGGCCGGCACTGGGTTCGTGCAGCAGCTCTCTATCTGCCGGTGTCAGAGGGGGGGCAGGGTCTCATCGACATCCAGTCCAGGATCGCCTCGTTCAGACTTCGGACTGCGCAGAGGCTGCTCTATGGCTGTGGCCCCAGCTGGATGGACACGGCTCGACTGCTGCTGAGGAGAGCTGGGCGGTTGGGTTACGACAAGCAGCTCTTTCTCCTACAAACTGAGGCAGTGGACTTGGCCGGGCTGACGCCGTTCTACAGCTCTGTTCTGCAGGCGTGGCAGATTTTCAACATCTCACGTAAAGTTGATGAGACTCCGGGTGTGTGGCTGCTGGAGGAACCGCTGTTCTTCAACAGCTTCATCGGAACCCAAACGCTGCAGTCTGCCAGCCTGAGAACACGGCTAAGAGAAGCCGGCTGCACCAAACTGGGACATTTGGTGAAGATGTCATCAACCGCAGCATCCATGGTCACCTTCAGGCAGAACACGAACATCATGTCTGTCAGGTTGACCAACAGGATCGTGGAGGAGGTCTGTGCCGCCCTGCCACAACGCCTGAGAGCAGTTGCAGGAAACCGTACTCTGTCTGACCAATGGGATGAAGAGAGTGAGTACACCCCCCCCACTCTGCTCATTGCCCCAGCGGTGGGGGACTGGCAGGGGGGAGGAAACAAGCTGCTGACGTTCACAACCCCTCACCTGGACGAGTTTCAGGCAGCAGAGAAAAAAGCCATCTATGAAATCTGTGTAAAGGTTGTGAACCTCCGCTCTCTGGCAGGGTTGACAGAGTCGAGGTGGACCGAGTTCTTTGGCCCAGGTTTTTCCCCGAGAGGCAGCTGGAGGTGCATGTACAAGCTGCCCGTTGAGAAACGGACAGCAGACCTCCAGTGGAGGGTTGTACATGGAGCTATAGCCACTAACAGATACCGGGCACGCCTGGATCCACAAATTGGGGAGGAATGTGGGTTTTGCGGTCAGACTGAGACCCTGGAACATTTGTTTGTTCAGTGTCCGCGGCTCTCAGGGCTCTTTGAGCGGTTAAAAAGATGGTTTCAGGGTCTTGGACAGGTTTTTTCTTTCATGTTGTTCATCTTCGGTCCAAAATACTGCTCAAAACAGAAGGCTGTCCACACAATGGTGAACTTTTTATCTGGTTCTGCCAAGTTGGCCATTTGGCTGACACGTAAAGATCGGGCGCGGGGTGCCGGTAGTGAGGATCCGGTGAAAGTTCTGGAGGGACTGTTGAAAGCCCGACTCAGGGTGGAACACACCTACTACCAGACAGTGGACGATTTACAGGCTTTCAGGGGCAGATGGACTACTGGGAGCGTTTTGTGCTCAGTGGGTGCTGGTGGAGAACTGGTGGTGAACTTCTGAACGTATTGATCGTTGTAATTGATGGTTTATTTGTTCTTTGGTGCTTTCTTTTTGGTTATTTGTTTTTATTTGATTGATTTTCTGATTATTAAGTGATGTTTTAGAGTGTTTGTGTTTTCACTGTAACAGTGAAATAAAGGGATTTTAAAAACCAAAAAAAAAACCTCCTCCTCTTCTCCTCCTCTCCTCCCCTCCTCCTCTCCTCCTCTTCTCCTCTTCTCCTTCTCCTCTCCTCTTCTCCTCATCCTCTCCTCCTCTCCTCTCACACACACACGCATGCACGCACACACACACACGCATGCACGCACACACACACACGCACAAATGCACTCACACGCACGCGCACACACGCACGCACACACACACGCACACACACACACACACACAGTGTATTACATCTTGATGTCTCAAGTCAAGTTCACCAGATCGCTGCACGCTTCACGCTTCACGCTTCACGCTTCACGCTTCACGCTTCACGCTTCACGCTTCACTCTTCACGCTTCACTCTTCACGCTTCACGCTTCACGCTTCACGCTTCACGCTTCACGCTTCACGCTTCACTCTTCACTCTTCACGCTTCACGCTTCACTCTTCACGCTTCACGCTTCACGCTTCACTCTTCACTCTTCACGCTTCACGCTTCACGCTTCACGCTTCACTCTTCACGCTTCACTCTTCACGC
Organism: Lycodopsis pacificus; assembly: GCA_028022725.1. Classification (NCBI taxonomy): domain Eukaryota; kingdom Metazoa; phylum Chordata; class Actinopteri; order Perciformes; family Zoarcidae; genus Lycodopsis; species Lycodopsis pacificus. The sequence goes on from CM051691.1 coordinate 30,743,232, forward strand.
TTCACTCTTCACGCTTCACGCTTCACGCTTCACGCTTCACTCTTCACGCTTCACGCTTCACTCTTCACGCTTCACGCTTCACTCTTCACTCTTCACTCTTCACGCTTCACGCTTCACTCTTCACTCTTCACGCTTCACTCTTCACGCTTCACGCTTCACTCTTCACGCTTCACTCTTCACTCTTCACGCTTCACGCTTCACTCTTCACGCTTCACTCTTCACGCTTCACTCCACGCTTCACGCTTCACGCTTCACTCTTCACGCTTCACTCTTCACGCTTCACTCTTCACGCTTCACTCTTCACGCTTCACGCTTCACTCTCACCTTCCTGTCGTGTTGAGGTCGAGGGGGCGTCGCCCACTACCAGCCCTGCGGAGACGATCCAGGACGAGTTTGTCCCGTTTCATTATGTTTAGTCATGAACACATTGGTGAGAGGCGAGGCAGTGAAGGACGTAACACCAGGATCTATTTGTTGAAGCAGTCCAACAAGCTCTCCTT
>CM051691.1:30748731-30761231 GCA_028022725.1 Lycodopsis pacificus
TAACAGTTATTGCATTGATCATTCATTGCTTTGTTCTTCTTCTTCTCTGTCAGACGTGGCTGAAGAACTACGGCTACCTGCTGCCTCACGACGTCCGCACGTCAGACCTGCGGCAGGAGAAAGCCATGCAGTCGGCCGTGGCCGCCATGCAGCGCTTCTACGGCATTCCTGTGACGGGAGTCCTGGACGAGACGACCATCGAGTGAGTTCACGAAGTTCTGCCTCCGTTTACTTCATTTCAACAGAGATTTTCTCCGTTCTTTGGATTCTTTTTCCACTGTGGAGCCGTCAGCTTCCCGGTAACACAGTGTGAGGAAGTGACACACAAATGCTCTTTTTAAGCCTTTTAAGCCTGTTTTAGATCCAAACTGTCAGAATTCATGTGACTGTCATCCAGTCATCTTTCTGCACAAACATCTACGTTCATGTCCGGCGGCACGTTTGCTGTGAATTAAACTTCACACAGACTTCAAACCTGCAACACATCAGCTGTTAAGTTGCTTTGGTCAACTGGTGAGCAAACAGCATGGATCATCAGCTGCTGAGGAACATTTCATCACCGAGCAACAAAGCTGCATCGTCCACCGACGTCTTCTCTCCTTTAGTTTTACGTTTCAGAGGAAGCTGTTTGTGTCCCGTGTGAAACTAAAGTCCACTTATTTTAATTCATATCCGTTACTTCAACAACATAACAAACATATTTATGTTGAGACAAACGTTTTTTGTTTCAATTCAACAATCAAACCAGAAAGTACGAACGGCAGAGTTGTGTGCGTGTCGTCCTCCGGAGGATTAAACATGAGTCCAACGCATGTTCACAGTGACGGTTCCAGGAGACGCAGCTTCCTGTGTAACGCGTGGTTGGTTGGTTGTGTACTAACGTGTGGTTGGTTGGTTGGTTGTGTACTAACGTGTGGTTGGTTGGTTGTGTACTAACATGTGGTTGGTTGGTTGTGTACTAACGCGTGGTTGGTTGGTTGTGTACTAACGCGTGGTTGGTTGTGTACTAACATGTGGTTGGTTGGTTGGTTGTGTACTAACGTGTGGTTGGTTGGTTGGTTGTGTACTAACGTGTGGTTGGTTGGTTGTGTACTAACGCGTGGTTGGTTGGTTGTGTACTAACGTGTGGTTGGTTGGTTGGTTGTGTACTAACGTGTGGTTGGTTGGTTGGTTGTGTACTAACATGTGGTTGGTTGGTTTTGTACTAACATGTGGTTGGTTGGTTGGTTGTGTACTAATGCGTGGTTGGTTGGTTGGTTGGTTGTGTACTAATGCGTGGTTGGTTGGTTGGTTGTGTACTAACGCGTGGTTGGTTGGTTGGTTGTGTACTAACGTGTGGTTGGTTGGTTGGTTGTGTACTAACGCGTGGTTGGTTGGTTGTGTACTAACGCGTGGTTGGTTGGTTGGTTGTGTACTAACGTGTGGTTGGTTGGTTGTGTCTGTGTACTAACGCGTGGTTGGTTGGTTGTGTACTAACGCGTGGTTGGTTGGTTGGTTGTGTACTAACGCGTGGTTGGTTGTGTCTGTGTACTAACGTGTGGTTGGTTGGTTGTGTACTAACATGTGGTTGGTTGGTTGGTTGTGTACTAACATGTGGTTGGTTGGTTTTGTACTAACATGTGGTTGGTTGGTTGGTTGTGTACTAATGCGTGGTTGGTTGGTTGGTTGTGTACTAATGCGTGGTTGGTTGGTTGGTTGTGTACTAACATGTGGTTGGTTGGTTGGTTGTGTACTAACATGTGGTTGGTTGGTTGGTTGTGTACTAATGCGTGGTTGGTTGGTTGGTTGTGTACTAACGCGTGGTTGGTTGGTTGTGTACTAACATGTGGTTGGTTGGTTGTGTACCAACGCGTGGTTGGTTGGTTGTGTACTAACATGTGGTTGGTTGGTTGTGTACTAACGCGTGGTTGGTTGGTTGGTTGTGTACTAACGTGTGGTTGGTTGGTTGTGTCTGTGTACTAACGCGTGGTTGGTTGGTTGGTTGTGTACTAACGCGTGGTTGGTTGTGTCTGTGTACTAACGTGTGGTTGGTTGGTTGGTTGTGTACTAACGCGTGGTTGGTTGGTTGTGTACTAACATGTGGTTGGTTGGTTGGTTGTGTACTAACATGTGGTTGGTTGGTTTTGTACTAACATGTGGTTGGTTGGTTGGTTGTGTACTAATGCGTGGTTGGTTGGTTGGTTGTGTACTAATGCGTGGTTGGTTGGTTGGTTGTGTACTAACATGTGGTTGGTTGGTTGGTTGTGTACTAATGCGTGGTTGGTTGGTTGGTTGTGTACCAACGCGTGGTTGGTTGGTTGTGTACTAACATGTGGTTGGTTGGTTGTGTACTAACATGTGGTTGGTTGGTTTTGTACTAACATGTGGTTGGTTGGTTGGTTGTGTACTAATGCGTGGTTGGTTGGTTGGTTGTGTACTAATGCGTGGTTGGTTGGTTGGTTGTGTACTAACATGTGGTTGGTTGGTTGGTTGTGTACTAATGCGTGGTTGGTTGGTTGGTTGTGTACTAACGCGTGGTTGGTTGGTTGTGTACTAACATGTGGTTGGTTGGTTGTGTACCAACGCGTGGTTGGTTGGTTGTGTACTAACATGTGGTTGGTTGGTTTTGTACTAACGCGTGGTTGGTTGGTTGTGTACTAACGCGTGGTTGGTTGGTTGTGTACTAACGCGTGGTTGGTTGGTTGGTTGGTTGTGTACTAACGCTTGGTTGGTTGTGTACTAACGCGTGGTTGGTTGGTTGTGTACTAACGCGTGGTTGGTTGTGTACTAACATGTGGTTGGTTGGTTGGTTGTGTACTAATGCGTGGTTGGTTGGTTGGTTGTCTGTGTACTAACGTGTGGTTGGTTGGTTGGTTGTGTACTAACGCGTGGTTGGTTGGTTGTGTAGTAACGCGTGGTTGGTTGTGTCTGTGTACTAACGTGTGGTTGGTTGGTTGGTTGGTTGTGTACTAACATGTGGTTGGTTGGTTGTGTACTAACGCGTGGTTGGTTGGTTGTGTACTAACGCGTGGTTGGTTGTGTACTAACATGTGGTTGGTTGGTTGGTTGTGTACTAACGCGTGGTTGGTTGGTTGTCTGTGTACTAACGTGTGGTTGGTTGGTTGGTTGTGTACTAACGTGTGGTTGGTTGGTTGTGTACTAACGCGTGGTTGGTTGGTTGGTTGTGTACTAACGCGTGGTTGGTTGGTTGTGTACTAACGTGTGGTTGGTTGGTTGGTTGGTTGTGTACTAACGTGTGGTTGGTTGGTTGGTTGTGTACTAATGCGTGGTTGGTTGGTTGGTTGTCTGTGTACTCACGTGTGGTTGGTTGGTTGGTTGTGTACTAACGTGTGGTTGGTTGGTTGGTTGTGTACTAATGCGTGGTTGGTTGGTTGGTTGTCTGTGTACTAACGTGTGGTTGGTTGGTTGGTTGTGTACTAACGTGTGGTTGGTTGGTTGGTTGTGTACTAACGTGTGGTTGGTTGGTTGGTTGTGTACTAACGTGTGGTTGGTTGGTTGTGTACTAACGCGTGGTTGGTTGGTTGGTTGTGTACTAACGTGTGGTTGGTTGGTTGATTGTCTGTGTACTAACGTGTGGTTGGTTGGTTGTGTACTAACGCGTGGTTGGTTGGTTGGTTGTGTACTAACGTGTGGTTGGTTGTCTGTGTACTAACGTGTGGTTGGTTGGTTGTGTACTAACGCGTGGTTGGTTGGTTGGTTGTGTACTAACGTGTGGTTGGTTGTGTACTAACGATTGGTTGGTTGTGTACTAACGCGTGGTTGGTTGGTTGGTTGTGTACTAACGCGTGGTTGGTTGGTTGGTTGTGTACTAACGTGTGGTTGGTTGGTTGTGTACTAACGTGTGGTTGGTTGGTTGTGTGCAGGTGGATGAGGAGGCCTCGCTGTGGCGTTCCCGATCATCCTCACACCAGCCGTCGGCAGAGGAACAAACGCTACGCCCTGACGGGACAGAAGTGGAGAGATAAAAAGATCTCCTACAGGTATTTATCCATCTCTCTGTTCTCTCTCGTCATCTGTAATTATCAATTATTCTCTCTCTTCTCTCTCCTTTCCTTTCTCCATCCTCCTCCCTTCCCTCCTCGAGTCTGGACTTGGCTAATGTAAATTAGCTCCGTCCCACGGGGACCCTGAATGCATCACTGCATTACATCCTCCCACTCATCTCTCTCTCTCTCTCTCTCTCTCTCTCTCTCTCTCTCTCTCTCTCTCTCGTCTTCCTCTTCGTTCCTCCTCTCCCTCCACCTTATTCTTTCTTCTTCTACAGTCTAAAGTAAACCCTCCACCGTGCGATGCTCAGCCATGTAATATAGGTCTAATGCAGATTACAGCCCTTGAACGCATCCCAGCTCCCATTGTTGCTTCTGTCCACTTCATGCTCTCGTTTCTCCGTCTCTTGCTCTCATTTTCAAATTCATAACGAGCTTTAGTGCCATGGATCAAATTGAAACAATGCTCTGTGTATTTGGACAGTTAAATAGTTACGACGCCTTGTGTCTGTCGGCCATTATTGAATTCAGTCCGTCTGCCGTTTCAAACATCAACACTGGTGACCAAATATTACAACTCCGTCTCATTAAGTATTCATGAAATGTAATCTATTGGTTTGTGAGCAGGGAGACAGTGTCCCTCATGTTCTAACCCTCGGAAAAACTTTTCTTTCTGGAAGACGTTACGTTAAAAGTGAAAGTTAGGTTTGGTCAACAAAACCAACAGAAACCCTCGTTTCCACCTATATTCATCTTTTTTGATATTATAAAGTGTGTAATTTGCTCTGACTGCTGCTGAGTCATTGGCATTATTTTTGTCCTGAGCAACCCGAAGAAAAGCAGACATTTTGTGTCCCTGCACACAAAACCAACAGATTGCATTCAGTGACTATTTCATGAAACTGAGCTGAAAGTTTCTCCGTGGACTAGCAGGGACCGGAGGTGAAGCCATTGTGTCGGTTACCATCAGGAGGAGAAACGCAAACGCTCATGTGAAACACAACCATAAGTGAAAGTGGTCTCCCCCCGTCTCTCTTTACAGCCTGCTCTTCCACCACACCGCCCGACTCACAGCTTCACGGGTCTAATGTAAATTACGCCGCTCCCACGAGACCCTGAAGGCATCGCGGGCCTCTGCGTTGCACTCTGCAGCGTCACATTGAAGCCACGGTGTGAGGTCATGGTCATATCTGGTGTCCGCTCACTGTTTGTGCGTCTCCTCAGGAGCTCCTCCTCGTGTTTCACCTGCTATCAGCTATCAGTGTTGTCTTCAGCCCTGCTGCAGGAGGCTTTTTAACTTAATCGTTCTTCTTCAGAGGCGCCTACTGTCTCTGGAGCCGGCGCCGTCTCCTTTGAATTACACTCATTAGTATTGGCTGATGTTTTTTCGGGGGAGACGTACGAGTAATGCTGCATCGATTACATCATTTACATTCAGATCAGACGGAAACCTCTGAAGAGTGAAGTCAATGCTGGAGTTTCTTTAACCTGCATTCTCTCTCGTGTCCACCAGGGGGCGACTCCTCTGGTTGTATAGAAGTCTATAGAAAATGACTCTACTTCTCTCTTGATTTATTCCCTCAGTAAACATTGTAAACATGAGTTTATGTCTCAATCTCTAGTTTCAAGTCTTCTTCAATACAGCATGATGTTCATTTAGTACATGATGGTCCATTTAGAGTCACACAGACCATAAAGCAGGGGATGCTTTAGGGCGGGGCTACGCGGTGATTGACAGGTCTCTAACAGACCATAAAGCAGGGGATGCTTTAGGGCGGGGCTACAGTGATTGACAGGTCTCTAACAGACCATAAAGCAGGGGATGCTTTAGGGCGGGGCTACGCGGTGATTGACAGGTCTCTACCAGAGACGTGTACGACGTCTCTACGTCTCCTCCTCAGTCCAGATGTGAAGAAGAGTTGAAACTAGAGATTGAGACATAAACTCATGTTTACAATGTTTACTGAGGGAATAAATCAAGAGAGAAGTAGAGTCATTTTCTATAGACTTCTATACAACCAGAGGAGTCGCCCCCTGGTGGACACTAGAGAGAATGCAGCTTTAACACATGAAGCTCTGGCTTCGTCTGGCTGAAACGAGCTGTTCTTCCTCTTAACATCTCGTTTACACTCAGTCTGCATCATCCGATCATTCAAATCATGTTTCTCGTTCACTCAGCACGATACGGTGCTAACTACTCGTAAACTAGTGCGACAGACGTTTCAATGTCTTTGCGAGATGGATTCATGTTTTTGCACCAGGAGGCTGTTTCGTTCATGGATACATGTTATTGTGTGTTGTGATGGTATTTTTATTTCCCGTAATGTATTTTTTTAAAGACATAATTTGTCCCCTGAGAGACAGATTGTGTGAAATTAACTCAGCGCTTTGCTGTCTTATCCCGACGCGTCTCTTGTCTTCATCTCTCTCTCTCTCTTGTCCTGGCTGTTGTTTTCCATCCTCTGCTCTCTGCTGCTGCCAATCACTCCGTCTGTCCTCCAGCTCTCCCTCCTCTCTCTCTCTCTCTCTCTCTCTCTCTCTCTCTCTCTCTCTCTCTCTCCCTCCTCCCGCTCTCTCTCGCTGTCTCTCTCTCTCCCCCCCCCCTCTCTCTCTCTCTCTCTCCCTCCTCCCTCTCTCTCTCTCTCTCTCTCTCTCTCTCCCTCCTCCCTCTCTCTCTCGCTGTCTCTCTCTCTCTCTCCCCCCTCTCTCTCTCTCTCTCTCTCTCTCTCTCTCTCCCTCCCTCCTCCCTCTCTCTCTCGCTGTCTCTCTCTCTCTCTCTCCCCCCCCTCTCTCCCTCCTCTCTCTCTTTCTCTCTCTCTCGCCCCCTCTCTCTCTCTCTCTCTCTCTCTCTGTTTCTCTCTCCTCCCTCTCTCTCTCTCTCTCTCTCTCCCTCCTCCCTCTCTCTCTCGCTGTCTCTCTCTCTCTCTCTCTCTCCCCCCCTCTCTCTCTCTCTCTCTCTCTCTCTCTCTCTCCCTCCTCCCTCTCTCTCTCGCTGTCTCTCTCACTCTCTCTCTCTCTCTCTCTCTCCCCCTCCTCCCTCTCTCTCTCTCTCTCTCTCTCTCTCCCTCTCTCTCTCTCTCTCCCTCTCCCTCTCCCTCCCTCCTCTCACTCCCTCTCTCTCTCTCCAGAGACAGTGATGTGAGGATGAAAAAGCCAACACAGAATATTGATCCGTTAGTTTATTTATCCGTACCTTTATTATTATATAATGAGTGCGTATATAAACACATTTTAACCATCAACCAAAGCTGTGTGGCCCTTTGTTCCAGACTGACTCAACAACATTCATGATCCCCAGAAGATGAATCTGAGAGACTTTGGTGGTCCTCTGACCTTTCATGTTGCAGCATCACAGAGCTGCTAGCATCAGCGCAGACAGATGTGCAAACACCCATAACATTGTGTGTTATTTTGACCATGTGGCTGCAGCGGTCTTCTCCTCGTACCTTAACGCTCAAAGCTCTGTTGTTGTTCTCTGCAGCATCTCCAACTTCACCCCTAAAGTGGGCGAGAAGGACACCCAGAGAGCCATCCGACAGGCCTTCAACGTGTGGCAGACGGTCACTCCGCTCTCCTTCCAGGTCAGAGCGTCACACCATCATCATCATCATCATCATACATTAACGTGCTGTGATCCGTTACACCGGCTCCGTCTCACGGCAGCTCGTCAAACGTTCCGTTGAAGGGAACGTTAGGTTTGTGGTGGGCTGTTGGACTGTTGGACTCCAGCGATCGTCGTCTTTAGAGATCGTGAAGTGCGTCGCGCTGTTTAGTCACATGGATGCATTGAGCGCGTGTGTTCACCACAATAATGATCTGAATTGACTTTTGTCACTATTCCTGAGCTGCCGTGATACAGTGCGTCTGTGTGACTGTTTATGCTTTAAGCATTAAGATAAAGAAATATAGAATAGAACGAAAAGGCTGAGGGCGGCTTGTTTTACTCTTTTAACTCCAAATTGTATTCCTGAAATCAACAAAGCATCTGAACAGAAGTGTATACGTCTATATATAAATATATAAATAAGTTGTTCCTCTGAGGTAACTGATGTAGTTCTGCTGTGGAGTCACAGTGCGAGTGATACTGAGACTCGCGTGCTTGAGATGAACTGATGCAGGGTTCTCTTTCAGGAGGTTCCGTACTCGGAGATCAAGAACGAGGGTAAAGAGGCGGACATCATGATCTTCTTCGCCTCCGGGTTCCACGGCGACAGCTCTCCGTTCGACGGGGAGGGGGGGTTCCTGGCGCACGCCTACTTCCCCGGCGCCGGCATCGGAGGAGACACCCACTTCGACTCGGACGAGCCCTGGACGCTCGGCAACGCCAACCACGACGGTGAGACCGGTTCCATTCTTTGGTGCTTCGGCGAGTAAAGAACTTTATTCCTCGAGAGGAGGAATTCAGTTTCACCTGCGCTGGTCAGGGGTCGTAGAGGCGGACGATAGAGCGCCCACAAGGGGGGAAGCAGACGATAGAGCGACCGCAAGGGGGGGAGGCAGACAATAGAGCGACCGCAAGGGGGGAGGCAGACAATAGAGCGACCGCAAGGGGGGAGGCAGACAATAGAGCGACCGCAAAGGGGAGGCAGACAATAGAGCGACCGCAAGGGGGGAGGCAGACAATAGAGCGACCGCAAGGGGGGAAGCAGACGATAGAGCGACCGCAAGGGGGGGAGGCAGACAATAGAGCGACCGCAAGGGGGGAGGCAGACAATAGAGCGACCGCAAGGGGGGAAGCAGACGATAGAGCGACCGCAGGGGGGGAGGCAGACAATAGAGCAAGGGGGGAGGCAGACAATAGAGCGACCGCAAGGGGGGAGGCAGACGATAGAGCGACCGCAAGGGGGGAGGCAGACGATAGAGCGACCGCGAGGGGGGAAGCAGACGATAGAGCGACCGCAAGGGGGGGAGGCAGACAATAGAGCGACCGCAAGGGGGGGAGGCAGACAATAGAGCGACCGCAAAGGGGAGGCAGACGATAGAGCGACCGCAAGGGGGGAGGCAGACGATAGAGCGACCGCAAGGGGGGAGGCAGACAATAGAGCGACCGCAAAGGGGAGGCAGACGATAGAGCGACCGCAAGGGGGGAGGCAGACGATAGAGCGACCGCAAGGGGGGAAGCAGACGATAGAGCGACCGCAAGGGGGGAGGCAGACAATAGAGCGACCGCAAGGGGGGAGGCAGACAATAGAGCGACCGCAAGGGGGGAGGCAGACGATAGAGCGACCGCAAGGGGGGAGGCAGACAATAGAGCGACCGCAAGGGGGGAGGCAGACGATAGAGCGACCGCAAGGGGGGAGGCAGACAATAGAGCGCCCGCAAGGGGGGAGGCAGACGATAGAGCGACCGCAAGGGGGGAGGCAGACGATAGAGCGACCGCAAGGGGGGAGGCAGACAATAGAGCGCCCGCAAGGGGGGAGGCAGACAATAGAGCGACCACAAGGGGGGAGGCAGACGATAGAGCGACCGCAAGGGGGGAGGCAGGCGATAGAGCGACCGCAAGGGGGAGGCGGATGATAGAGCGCCCACAAGGGGGGAGGCAGGCGATAGAGCGACCGCAAGGGGGAGGCACAGATAGAGAGAGAGACGTCTGTACATGAAGTACGTCTGTTGCTGTAAAATCATCTTTATCTTTGCTGCGACATGGAAGAAAGTGAGACACAGGGAGAGGAGAGATTAACGCTGGAGGAGGAGGAGGAGGAGGAGGAGGAGGGAGTGAAGGTGTGACAAAAAACACAAGGATGTACAGAGAACAAAACCAACAGTTAGCTTTAGTTGGCATTATTTTCGTCCTGAGCAACATGAAATAATTGATAGAAAATACAGTTTTCGGCCTCTGAAATGTGGAAATTGAGTGTTTTTCGCTGCTTTAATCATATTAAACTGAATAATTTGGGGATTTAAACTGAACAAAGCGCGATACACATCACCTGGAACTTTGAGAAACTGGGAAGGACATTTTTGAATTGATAGTTTTAGCCCAATTATACAAATCTGTTCAAATCTGAAGGTGGTCCGACAATAAGCGAGGGTGCAGGATTACTACGGACCACTCAAAGGAAACAAATGAATAGAAATGCATTGATATAAAATAAAGATCTCCAGGCTCGTATCAGAGCAGCGTGTTCACCGGACTAGAAACAGGAAACTGCTGCTGCTGTAATCTTCACACGGACCTGCCTGAGTAAAGAAGAACAGATCATTAGGTTCAAACTGAGTCAAACCAATGACGGAGCCCATGACATGTTCATTTGAGCTCTGCGTTCAGACCGTACGACGTCATTAAGCTTCTGACAGCAGCTCAGAATCTACGCTCTGAAGATGTGACAGAGATCCTGCTTCTAACAAACCGTCTTCTTCTTTTGATTCGTTACAATAGAAGTAGAAGAGTAGAAGTAGTTGTTTCTTTGTTTCTATTGTGGAGCTCTTCTACTGAATCCTCGATCGACCATCAATAGCCGTGTTTCTACTCACATATTTCAATGTTTAACTTTAAAGTGTCTGTAGAAAAGCTCCGTGGAAACGCTGTAACGCTGTTCTTTACTTTTTAAAGACGGAGTCGATGCTCTAAATGTGACGTTGAAACGTCTTTTCTGACGTAACGAACATTTGAGTCACATGACTGATCAGCGTCTTCCTGGACAATATATTCATGTTGTCTTTGTCTCCAGACAACGTGAAACATGGACAATACTCGCTCACATAAAATAACTGTTACAACTTTTCAAACCAACACAAACAACCATTTTTCTTGGTTGGAAGACCAAGGACACTTGTTCGGTTTCTCTTTCCTCTACTTCTTCTTCTACTCTTTTTTACTGGCAGACTACAGCCATGCGTATCCTACAGCGGCAACTTCTGCCCAAACTACCCTGTAACTGAGTTAATTTGCGTCTGGTCTCTTCTCTGGTGTGTTCGCTCTGAGGAGGCTTTGTTTGGTCTCACGCAGGGAAGAGATGTTTCTGTTGAACCGAAGAAAAACCAGCGGAGAGGCAGCACACAGCGGGGCTTCTCCTTCTCTCTGTCTCTCTGTCTCTCTCTCTCTCTCTCTCTCTCTCTCTGAAATCATCTTTTTAAAGGCTGTGATGCTGTTTCTCCTCTTGGCTTTCATCCTTTTGTCTTGGTTCATTTCTTCCTCTTTCCTTTACCTTTCTTTCCCTCTCCGTCTCTTGACGACTCTACTTCATCCCTCTCTCTCTCTCTCCATCAATCTTTTTTATTGTCGTTTGACTCTGCTCTCTCGCTCTCTCTCCCTGCCCCCCCTCTCTCTCTCCCTCCCCTCTCTCTCTCCCTCCCCCCCTCTCTCTCTCTCTCTCCCCCCCCCCCCCCCCTCTCTCCAGGTAATGACTTGTTCCTGGTGGCGGTGCATGAGTTGGGTCATGCGCTGGGTTTGGAGCACTCCAATGACCCGAGTGCCATCATGGCTCCTTTCTATCAGTACATGGACACTCACACCTTCAAGCTGCCTCTGGACGACCTGCAGGGCATCCAGAAGATCTACGGTGAGGAGTCACACCAGTGATCGATTCGCTTCTTCTTTTGGTCTCATCATGTGCATCTAAATGGTTTTGGTCCAAGAAAGGTTCTGATATGTTCACACACTGTGCAGAAATTAAGAAAAAGAAAGATGTCACCTCTTTCTGCTGATGAACGAGCCATGAAACCAGATGTTGATCTTCTCGTGATGCTGCTGATGTGAAAGTGTCCCACTAACCCTGTGCTGTATGATAAACAATGGCTGCTCCTCCCCAGGCATCCCCACAGCCATGCTGGAGCCCACCAGGCCGCTGCCCACCTTACCTTCTCGGAGGACACACTCCACCTCCGAACGCAAGCACGACCGCCACCCCCGCCCGGCGCGGCCGCCCGGCGACCGCCCGGCGCTGCCTGGAAACGGCAAACCCAACATCTGCGACGGCAACTTCAACACCGTGGCCTTCTTCAGACGGGAGATGTTTGTCTTCAAGGTGTGTTTGCTGCTCCGCTTCACCGCTGGAGGTGTTTCAGAATGAAATCTAGCAAGAAATCCAGAAGGAAACTTGTTAACGAGTCGATTATGTATTCTGCTGGTCGCAACATTTCAACTGAGGAGGAGGAACTGAACGGGTGGGTGTTCCAAGAACCACAAGGACGGCTTTAGTCTTTAGTCTTTAGTCTTCAGTCTTTAGTCTTTAGGCTTTAGTCTTTAGGCTTTAGTCTTTGGTCTTTAGGGTTTAGTCTTTAGTCTTTAGTCTTTAGGCTTTAGTCTTTAGGCTTTAGTCTTTAGGGTTTAGTCTTTAGTCTTTAGGCTTTAGTCTTTAGGCTTTAGTCTTTAGGGTTTAGTCTTTAGTCTTTAGTCTTTAGTCTTCAGTCTTTAGTCTTTAGTCTTTAGTCTTTAGTCTTTAGGGTTTAGACTTTAGTCTTTAGGCTTTAGTCTTTAGGCTTTAGTCTTTAGTCTTTAGTCTTTAGTCTTCAGTCTTTAGTCTTTAGTCTTTAGTCTTTAGGCTTTAGTCTTTAGTCTTTAGTCTTTAGGGT
>CM051691.1:30771231-30846231 GCA_028022725.1 Lycodopsis pacificus
GGTCTGTAGCGACATGTCTTTGGCTCCTTCATGCATCGTGATGATAACAGCATCTGCTTCTCTATCAGTGATATCTACCGTTTATTGAAAGCGTTCCAGCTGAGTCCAGCTGAGTCCAGCTGAGTCCAGCTGAGTCCAGCTGAGTCCTACTGAGTCCAGCTGAGTCCAGCTGCATTCATGAGTCTCTGCGTGTCTTAATCGTTCATGTGTTCTGTGTATTTGGGAGGATGAGGACGGGCTGTTGAAGATGTAATCGTCCTGTAGAAGAGCCTTCATGGAGACCTTGTGTGATTTAATCTCCATGTTTCCCACATCTCTCCTCTGAACAACATATTCACACGAGCTCTTGAGTCCTCCTCTCAGTGCAGCAGCCGTTGGGTTGTTTCACAATGTTGTTTTTTAAAGAATAAGATTTATTTCTCACGGTTATGTTCATGTTTCCACACTTTTCAGGAGCTCGTATGTTCACCGCTGTGTGCCAGCTGGACATCCCAACGATTGTCAGACACGTTTCGCTGAACTGGATCCTGGAGTTCATTAAATAACGTACAAACATTAAGCGAAGGGAGTAAAACACTGAGGAGGGTTTTATTCGAGGGTGAAGAAATCAACAGAACTTTAATGACATGAGTGAAATGTGAGGTTGTGAATGCACCTTAAAGAGACAGAACTTTGAGATAATAAACGTGAACGTACGTGTATTACAATTAAAGTGCTGACTCGTCTTTCCCCGCGTCCTGCAGGCGACAAGTACTGGGTGTTTAAGGAGGTGACGGCGGAGCCGGGCTACCCTCACAGCCTGGTGGAGCTGGGCAGCTCCCTGCCCAAAGACGGCATCGACACGGCGCTGCGCTGGGAGCCCGTGGGGAAGACGTACTTCTTCAAAGGGGACCAGTACTGGCGCTACAACGAAGACAAGCGCACGGCCGACCCAGAATACCCCAAACCCATCACCGTGTGGAAGGGAGTACCGGACGCACCGCAGGGGGCCTTCATCAGCAGGGAGGGGTGTGAGTGTTCCTCTGTACTCACGGCCTGGACGTGGTGGGAGGATTCATATTGAATCTACAGCTCGCTCGTTGCTTTGTCAAGATAAACAACCGCAGCTTTAACAGATGCAACAGAAGAAAGTGTGAACATATAAACAGTGTGTAGGCAGAACTATCTGCAATAGCTGCGACATCGTGAGCGCATGTATCCGTGTGTTCGTGCATTCAGACCAGCCGACGCTTCACGTGTTAAAGCTGCATTCTCTCTAGTGGCCACCAGGGGGCGACTCCTCTGGTTGTATAGAAGTCTATAGAAAATGACTCTACTTCTCTCTTGATTTATTCCCTCAGTAAACATTGTAAACATGAGTTTATGTCTCAATCTCTAGTTCCAAGTCTTCTTCAATACAGCATGATGTTCATTTAGTACATGATGGTCCATTTAGAGTCACACAGACCATAAAGCAGGGGATGCTTTAGGGCGGGGCTACACGCTGATTGACAGGTCTCTAATAGACCATAAAGCAGGGGATGCTTTAGGGCGGGGCTACTGTGATTGACAGGTCTCTAATAGACCATAAAGCAGGGGATGCTTTAGGGCGGGGCTACTGTGATTGACAGGTCTCTAACAGACCATAAAGCAGGGGATGCTTTAGGGCGGGGCTACACGCTGATTGACAGGTCTCTACCAGAGACGTGTACGGCGTCTCTACGTCTCCTCCTCAGTCCAGATGTGGTCACTTCCTGTTCACTGGTTGCGAATGCAAGTTTGAAGACACTTCTGCATCATTCACATGCAGATTTCTGTTTAAATGAATTGAAACCGATCACGTGTTCTCATTTGTTCAAGGAACAGGTCAAGAAATCAGTCGGTTGGTCGGTTGGCTGGTCGTTCATGGAACCGGTCACTCCGCTGCTTTATGACTCATTTAATTCACGCTGAACTGAAATCGGAGGCGACAGACTCACAGATGCACGCTGTCTGCTGGAAGAAACGCTCCATCATCACTTCCACTTGTCGAGTCGTGACCCTCATGACCTGGTGGCTGCCTCAGAGGGAGTGTGTGTGTGTGTGTGTGTGTGTGTGTGTGTGTGTGTGTGTGTGTGTGTGTGTGTGTGTGTGTGTGAGAGGCGGTGACATGTTGGGTCAGGCATGGTGTCTTGGTGTGAGATGAGAAGTTGTCCTGCAGGGACGTCGGAGGCAACAGACAAATCTGTTTGTGTTTGTTTCCTTCTGGCTGTTTGGAGGTGATGGAGCAGACGAAGAGGTGTGTGTGTGTGTGTGTGTGTGTGTGTGTGTGTGTGTGTGTGTGTGTGTGTGTGTGTGTGTGTGTGCGTCCTGACGTGTCATGGTTGTGGTTCTCTGCCATCTGTAGTTCAGTTCAGATGTAGCTGTAATAACCTCTCAGCTGTTGAGTATTTAGTTTCGTATATTTACTCAAGTTGCCACTGAGTCTGAAAGCTGTCTGAGTTCTGCCTCTCTGTGAGGACCCAGTGTCCTCACAGAGAGCCGGGTTTATTATCGATCAATACAACGTGACGGCAGGTGATTTCCATCCACATTACATCTACTGATGTTACAGTAAACACACTGACGGTCAAACGCGTGTGAACTAAGAGCAGACTTCGTCCACTTTCCAGAGTCAGAGACGGTTTCATCAACAAGTACGTCTCACATGAAGGGATGTGTCTCGTGATCGGTGCGTCACAACAAACAATAAACATCGTAAAAGACATAGTTTCAAAATTGAAAGCATGAAGATTTACAATAAAATAAGATAAACAAACAAAGACTACGTTAAGAGAAGTATCTATTCCTACTTTCCAATGTGCACTGAAAAGCTGAGTTACAGCACGATGACCTGTTCATATCAACATATCTACTCTACACCTCAAGGAAATGGCAAACAACATCCACGCGATATATTCATACGAAAACAAAAACTGTGATTCAAATGTAAATGATACCAGAGGTTCATATGCAATGCCAACATCAACAATTGTACCCAATAACAATACTTTGATTGATTGGTTCTTACAGATGTGTTAAAGTGCAGAAAGTTACAGATTTCAGTTTTACATTAAAAATGATGAGTGAACACATATCTAATATATAAATACAGATTATTTATTGATCAGAGTTCAACCAGGTTTTCTTTGTTTTCACTTCAGAAATCAACTTGCCCAAAATCCATTCTGTACACATTGTGTTATTAGCGGTCATCAAATAACAACAAAGATTCAGATATTTGTCAGTTTTAATCTTCCTTCACTGAACATGAATCTGGATGTTGTTGAGCCCTTGAATGAATAACATGAACCACAGAAACACGTTTCACAGGAAGAAGCAGTGACCTGCTGATCTTTAATAACGTGCTCGTATTATCCTGCACGTACTTTAGCTGGTCAGCACATCTGCCTGTACGTGTGAGTCTGAGGCTGAATCGCTTCATGTTGCCTCCCCCTCCCTCCC
The DNA here is from genome assembly GCA_028022725.1 of Lycodopsis pacificus. Lineage (NCBI taxonomy): Eukaryota > Metazoa > Chordata > Actinopteri > Perciformes > Zoarcidae > Lycodopsis > Lycodopsis pacificus. The sequence continues at coordinate 30,774,694 of CM051691.1, forward strand.
CCACATCTCCCTCTGTCTGTTGCATAATATTGCCCTTCAATAAAAGCAGCCGTTGCTGAGCCGCCTGTAGCCGCCGCGTCAGTAGAAACGTGGTCGCCTCTCGTGAGAGTCGTGTCACCAGAGAGACGGAGCCGAGGCCTCTGAGGGCTGTTTGTTCTCCAGCTTCTCTTAGCGAGTGACCGTCGTGTTCCTCACCGCATCGACGTGTTCGTCTCCTCAGCGGAGCTTCATGGAGGCAGTTTGCTGGTCGTGGTCGTGTGATATTTAGTGATTTTGAGGCTCGAAACAAAACACAAAGGTTTGAAGAGCTGCGTAGCTGAATTTGTAAGTTGGTTGTTGATGTGGAATCTTTGAGTGGCTGGAAATCTGGTGTATTCACGTAGGACGCGAAAGACAACTTTGTTGTGCGGCGCAATTATATAAAAAGTCAATTCAAAGACACAAATAGTCAATCGCGATCACAGTTTGTGTAATAGCCACAAAACGCAATCTATTGGTTTCCTGTACGGGACATAAGTTGTCTGGTTTTATTCGTGTCGCTCTGACGACATTACGTTAAAAGCGAGAGTTATGTTGAGGCAACAAAACCACCAACAGTTAGCTTTAGGCAACAAAACCACCACCAGTTAGCTTAAGGCAACAAAACCACCAATAGTTGGGTTTAGGCAACAAAACCACCAACAGTTGGGTTTAGGCAACAAAACCACCAACAGTTAGCTTTTGGCAACAAAACCACCAACAGTTAGGCTTAGGCAACAAAACCACCAACAGTTAGGTTTAGGCAACAAAACCACCAACAGTTAGCTTTAGGCAACAAAACCACCAATAGTTGGGTTTAGGCAACAAAACCACCACCAGTTAGCTTTAGGCAACAAAACCACCAATAGTTGGGTTTAGGCAACAAAACCACCAACAGTTGGGTTTAGGCAACAAAACCACCAACAGTTGGGTTTAGGCAACAAAACCACCACCAGTTAGCTTTAGGCAACAAAACCACCAACAGTTAGCTTTAGGCAACAAAACCACCAATAGCCCAAGTTGCTCTGCGGGCACTTTACAGCAGCCGACTGCTACTTCAAAGCTCAGGATTTATATTTTCACAACGCGATTCTCCTGAAAGTCCATGAATGATGATGCTGACTTGTTATTGATTCATGTTAAGCTTCTTTCTGCCTGATTTCTCATCCAGCTGTGTGTTAAATGCTGAAACATTTTCAAACCCTTATGTCTCCCTCACAAAACCCACTAATTTCCTGTTTCTGTTCTCTGTCTTCCTCTTTCCTCCTCCACCACCTTTCTCTCTTTCCTCCTCCCCACCTTTCTTTCTTTCCTCCTCCCCCACCTTTCTTTCTTTCCTCCTCCCCACCTTTCTTTCTTTCCTCCTCCCCACCTTTCTTTCTTTCTTCCTCCCCCACCCCGTCACCCCTTCCCCCGTCTTCAGACTACACGTACTTCTACAAGGGGAAGGAGTACTGGAAGTTCGACAACCAGAAGCTGACGGTGGAACCCGGATACCCCAAGTCCATCTTGCGCGACTGGATGGGCTGCGACCAGTCCGACATGGAGCGTTCCGGCAGCAAGGGGAACCGCGGAGACCGCCAGCTGCCCCTCGACGACGTGGACATCATGGTGACCATCAACGACGTCCCGACCACGGTCAACGCCATTGCCGTGGTGATCCCCTGTGTCCTGTCGCTGTGCATCCTGGTGCTGGTCTACACCATATTCCAGTTCAAAAACAAAGGAGTGCAGCAGAGCACCATGACACAGCACTACTACAAATACCCTGTTCAGGAGTGGGTATGACAGGCAACTGCGCTTTGAAGGAGTCAAAGTTCATGGATTGAAGGGGGTCCAGCAGTCGGCATACTGTAAGCTAGCTTATGTTGGCTAATGGCCAAAAACAACAACAATGGAAAGTCAATGCTGGAAGACGCTTGTCGTGCTAGCTAGTGACCAGAGAGCGGACGCTGAACATGCTCTGCAGCAGTAGATTTAGACGTTGGATCAGAGTGTGTGACTTCAGTCCACAACAGCAAGGCCACTGGTTTAGTCTTTTGTCGTTTCTTACGCACAAAGACGCATAAAACAAGCGTGGCTGAGGACAGCGAGGACAAGTCTGCAAAGACTCCAGGAGGATGTGATTGGCTGAGGTAGATAACACTCCTGAACTTCTCCGGCTAACAGGATCTCATGAGCAACACTGAACTTTGACTGTTTCTTCTGGGACCTACAACACGACTCTCCTTCTCAGTGAAAATAAAAAGAAAGAATCTGCTCCTCAAAGCCAAACACCACCTCCAAGTTTCTTCTAACACGACTTGTACACATGAACTACTTCTAACATTAAGTCAGATTAAAAAAAAAAGATTTAAAATATCAAATTTGGAGATAAAATATAGGTAGAAAGGCCATAACAAAAAGAAAAACAGGGATCTCGCCGTGGATCTCTGAATTTAATTTAATTTATTTATACTTGTATGAAGCTGTAAAACTGTCAAGAGGACCTTTTTCTCTTCTTTTTTTTTACCACACACAACAGAAAGCATCCTCATCACCATTAACTCTGACCTTTGTCAGCTTACAACTCCCCTGATGTCATTTACACCGCTTGGACTTGTGGGTTTTGGCGGATGTAGAATATCTGGTCATCAGCATATAAAGATAGATTTCAGATGAATGATGGTTAAACATCCTTCTCTCTGTCACAACGGGCTGAACACAACCAGGCCTCTTAATTATCAAACTTATTCAGACTGAAAGATAAAATACAACAAAATGTTTTACTTTTACTCCGACTGACAAACTTCAAAATAAATGCTGTTGATATTTTTAGTGATTGTACAAAATATTATGATGAGTAATACATTTGCTGGGTGTAATTCAGGGATTGTATTTGAACATTTGATTGGATGTTTCACCACTTTGTCTCTTTTTGGCATGTAGCAGTGGTATAAACAACAACTACAGCATAATTCATCCCGCTTTAAATACTTTATATTTACACAACTGATGTTAATCGTGTTGATTCATACTTGAGGTATCAAGGATTTCACACAAAAAGAACGACCCTTTTGAATATTTTACATTGCATCTGTCTTTGCACAAATGTTAACTGCAAACATTGTTTTTATTTTTTTTAGGAATGAACAATATCACAGCTGTAGCGTAAATCTTCAAGTCTGATTGGCATTGGTATTCGGTCATAAGGGGAAAAATGAGAAGGAAGATTTCTTTATATACATTTCGAGAATAAAGTCTAAACATTTTTACCGTTTTTTATTTTAATAATACTGCTACTTTATTCTTAAACTCCAGAAAAGATATACTAAAAGTTCAATCTTATTCTTCGCATTTCAACTTTATTCACGAACAAGGACCACGCCAATAACGGTATGAGTTTTGAGAGGTTTATTGCATCGTGGAACGATTGTTAGATTCAAGAAGCAGAAGGGGTCGAGGGATGAAATAGATATAGGGTAGGGGTAGAGGGATGAAGGGGAGTAGGGTAGAGGGATGAAGGGATGTGGGGGTAGAGGGATGAAGGGTAGGGGTCGAGGTAGAGGGATGAAGGGGAGTAGGGTAGAGGGATGATGGGATGTGGGGGTAGGGGTCGAGGGATGAAATAGATATAGGGTAGAGGGATGAAGGGATGTGGGGTCGAGGTAGAGGGATGAAGGGTAGGGATGAGGGGTCGAGGTAGAGGGATGAAGGGTAGGGATGAGGGGTAGGGGTCGAGGTAGAGGGATGAAGGGTATGGATGAGGGGTAGGGGTCGAGGTAGAGGGATGAGGGGTAGAGGGATGAAGGGATGAGGGGATGAAGGGATGTCAGGAAGAAGAAACGAGGAGGGTTTGTAGAAAGGTTTGGCGATCGATGGGGGACCGTTGATGTCCGGCAGCTGGCGGGAACGGGGGGACTGGAGACTGTAGGGTGGGGGCCGTCTCTTCGGAAGCTCTGACGGAGCAGAGTCCCCCGTTGTTCCTGTAATCCTACAAGAGAGAGAGAGAGGGAGAGAGAGAGAGAGAGAGAGAAATAGGACGACAAAAAGGGGGTTGGGGGGGAGGGATGTGAAGAGGGAGTGAACAAGTTCGTTGTGCTTAAATACTCTGTGCAGAGGAAATGAGCGGTGTTCTGGGCGTGGCTCTGTTCCTGAACAAAGTTTATGAAACTACATTTCTCGAAGTCTTCCTCCTCACCCCCCCCCTGGTCCGAGTACTCGTCTGTATCCTGCTCTGAACATGTGATTAATCACTTCAGAGCGTCTCTTAAATGTCACTCCAACACTTTACTGTAATCTGCTTGATAAACGTGTCCAAACACTCAGCAAAGACCTTTTGTAATCCTAGATTGGGTCTGAAGTGTAATTCTTAGAAGTTTGATAAATACGCGTCCTGAGCTGAACTAGTTAGTTCACTTTGTTCCTTCTGTGAGTCCATCTTTGTCCTCCTTAAATGGACGGGGAGGTTTAGACTACAGGGAGACGGAGGCACAGGACAGGGGGATGCACGGAGGATACATGTGGGTCTGTATTAATAAGCCGTATGCGGCGCGGCGACGTCAACCGATTTGTTCACAAAGCTCTAATAGCGGCTACTCGCCCGCCACGTCCCTGGCTTTAACCCCACTGTCCTCCCTCTGTCCTTTCTCCCCGTCCATCTGGCCTGTCCTCCCTCAGTTGGTCCGTCGTCTCTGACTATTTCATCTTTCCCCCTTTTACCTTCTCCGTCCATCTGTGCCGCCCTCCTCCTTTACTAACCTTGTCTTTTTATTTACGTCCTTTGCGGTCCAGCATCTCACAGTTTCTTCCTCAGTACACCATCTCTGTCCAGTTTGCTTAACACTGCAAGTTGCTTGTCCACGTTCCGTCAATTTAGTCATACCGTCATTCGGATTTAATAAGTGCTTTCATTGTTGGTTAAGAATTTGTCTGCAGTTTTGTCAAAAAAGTGCCGACATTTTTTGTCGTCTTTGGGTCTGAATTGTGAAACTTTTACTCCTCAGAGGGATTTTTTTCAACACATTTTAAACATACTTTACTTTTTGTGCACTAAGGTACGTTAGCTGTGTGGTAACATGTTTCACTTTTGACAAATTGTGCTGAAACTTGAGCTAAAATGTGTTTTTGAGGATTTTCTCCAAGTCGCCTCAAGTCTTTAACGGATGACTTGTACGCTGTGAGAGTTTCTGTGAGGCAAGAAGTAAGATTTGAGTCAATTTTCATTCATTTAGAGTACAACAACCTGCAAAAGGAAAGAGTCCTTCGCACAATGTCTGAGTAGTTTCTGGGAGGTTAGGATGTTTTAAACAGCTGCCATTGTGGGACGCCAACATGCAAAGTTTCTACGTTCCCCTTCGATGAAAATATGGATCCAATTGGTCGCGTGGAAGCACGCACCGAAAAGACCCGGTAGATTTGAGTCACCTTATGCAACACTCGTCTCCTCACCGCGTCGTCTAGAACAGCAGCGCTGCAGTTCTACTTAAATGCACCAGCTGCTCGTTTAAATGTCATTAACTCCGATGTGACTCGTGATGGTTCACTCAGAGGCCAGTCGGCTCCCCAGAGGGGGTTTGGAGTCCCCCGTCCATGACCTCCCACCCCGGGCTAGAAATCACTGTTGCAGCGTGAGTTGGGGAATCCTGGCTGAGTCATTGTCAGTGTGAATCTCTTCTCTGGGTTGAGAAGAGATGAAGAACTACTAATTATACTATTCGTACACTCTTAGAGCGCTTAGGCGCTGACTGAGACCATATAGGGTTCTTTGGATTCTCCTCACAGTAAAGGTTCAACCTGGAACCCTTTCAGATGGTTCTACCTCGAACCCAACATAGAGGGTTATACCTAGAACCATCTGGGAGAGATTCCACCTAGAACCCCCTATGACAGGTTCTACAGAGGACCCATCTATGGTGTAATGGTTCCACCCATAACCTTCTCTAAACGGTTCTATCCAGAACCTTTCCACCCTCTAATGCTGCTCACACACCGGGCGCGTTTTTTGATTGACGCGCGTCGAGATTACATACAAAGTCTATGCACAGACGCGATGAGACTGGCGCGCCGCGATTTTTAGTCTCATCGCGTCTGTGCATAGACTTTGTATGTAATCTCGACGCGCGTCAATCAAAAAACGCGCCCGGTGTGTGAGCAGCATCAGGCCCCCGATCACACCGAGACGCGTCGCAACAGGCGGCATTGGTTGTTCTCCACCCAAACCATGATTTAGTTTCTCTTGGGTAATTTGAACTGCGTCCAACAAGCCGGTGGGCTTAGAGAACCCATATTTCACACAATTCCTGAAGAACTCTTTCTCACAAAAAAGAGTTATTTGGTTAAAAATGGTTCTTAATGGAACCACTAGTCTTATAAGGAACCCTTTTCTTCAAAAGAGGATGTTTCTGCGTACAGCCTCATTCCTTCCGGTAGAACCCTTTTGGAACCCTTATTTCTAAGAGTACACCCACACACCAATAATGCAGCAGCCAGCATGTCTCTCCTCATCCTTCTGAAGGCCACTTTACATTTAAAGGAGTACTGATGTCTGCCTCTACACCCCCCCTCTCTCTCTCTCTCTCTCTCTCTCTCTCTCTCTCCGTCTCTCTCCCCCTCTCTCTCTCTCTCTCTCTCTCCCCCCTCTCTCTCTCTCTCTCTCTCTCTCTCTCTCTCTCCGTCTCTCTCCCCCTCTCTCTCTCTCTCTCTCTCTCCCCCCTCTCTCTCTCTCTCTCTCTCTCTCTCTCTCTCTCCGTCTCTCTCCCCCCTCTCTCTCTCTCTCTCTCTCTCTCTCTCTCTCCGTCTCTCTCCCCCCTCTCTCTCTCTCTCTCTCTCTCTCTCTCTCTCTCTCCGTCTCCCTCCTCTTGTTCTCATTCGCTCAGCTTTGTACCGTGCTCACTGAGCTCTCTGTCCTGCAGTAATTGAATGTGTTCTTGCCGCATATCCGTGCAATTACTTGCTGCTGTCGAGAGCAATTCAGCAACGTTCAGCACAAATCGATGTCGTTCAATATCCCTTACGGCGCCGTTTGGACTCGGCGGGACACAAAACGCACGTTTGTTCCTTGAGGGTGTAAAAAGAGGAAGACATTCAGCTTCTTCTACCTTTCAGCTGATGGTGAACCAGAGCGCCGTGAGGGAACATGAATGTCTAGAAAATTGCCTATTGGACCAAACTTCCTTCTCTTTGTGTTTTCTCAGCTTGAGTGTCAAAAAAATATATAATATCTGATCAAAAGTCTGTAAAATAGAGAAATGACTAAAGGAGGGTTTTCATTATTAATTTATTACTTCCTTGATTTATCAATTCATAATATTTGTATGAGATGTCAGAGAACAGCGATGAGCAGCCCAACGAGATTCAGTTTATGATCATAAGACAAAAAAACATGAAAATAATCACATTTGAGAAGCTTCATGGAGCTAACGAGAGGTTTCATCCCACTTCAACATGTAATTACAACAATATGTCCGAATTCATCTCACTCGTTGTTCTTGACGCTTCATTTAAGAGGTGTAGTATCAGACAGGATTATTAATAACTTCAGTGTTGCTATCAGGTACTTAAACCACCATCGTCTCCTGTTATGTTGCGAGCCGCTGAGTCGCTGCACCGATGCAATCGGGGATTAAGTGCCTTGCTTCACGGCACTTCAGCGGTCGGTGTTGAGGGAGAGAAGAGGCTTCTCTTGCAGTTCCACCTGCAGACTTCTACGACGTTCTTTCGGGGCGTTAAAGCCGCCGACGTTCTGGTTTTTTGCTTGATTTGTTTTTTTTGTTTGTTTTTTAACCGATGTTTCTATGACGACGAATGACTCCTGTTCTCACATCATCTTCATCAGGTCACATCATCTTCATCAGGTCACGGTGTTTTTATTGAGGACGCTTTGTGGAGGTTGAGCGCAGTAATTACAGAGAGAGGGAACTATGTTGACTTTGAACAAAGGAGGGTGGTGTGCAGGTAAAACACTCTTTTCCATCATGTTTTATCCAAAAAACATTGAAATAGATTTAACTGTATTCAGAGACACCGCCCCCCTTTAACCCTCGGGGGGGAATTGTGTATATTTACTGAGATTTACAGGAGAATAGCAGTTTACAGCAGTACAGTGTATTTCAGCAGATGTCTGGCGGTGGTCTGGCGGTGGTCGGGCGGTGGTCTGGCGGTGTTCTGGCGGTGGTCGGGCGGTGGTCGGGCGGTGGTCTGGCGGTGGTCGGGCGGTGGTCTGGCGGTGGTCGGGCGGTGGTCTGGCGGTGTTCTGGCGGTGGTCGGGCGGTGGTCGGGCGGTGGTCTGGCGGTGGTCGGGCGGTGGTCTGGCGGTGGTCGGGCGGTGGTCTGGCGGTGTTCTGGCGGTGGTCGGGCGGTGGTCGGGCGGTGGTCGGGCGGTGGTCTGGCGGTGGTCGGGCGGTGGTCTGGCGGTGGTCGGGCGGTGGTCTGGCGGTGGTCTGGCGGTGGTCGGGCGGTGGTCTACGGTGGTCGGGCGGTGGTCTGGCGGTGGTCGGGCGGTGGTCTGGCGGTGGTCGGGCGGTGGTCTGCGGTGGTCGGGCGGTGGTCGGGCGGTGGTCGGGCGGTGGTCGGGCGGTGGTCTGGCGGTGGTCTGGCGGTGGTCGGGCGGTGGTCTGCGGTGGTCGGGCGGTGGTCGGGCGGTGGTCTGGCGGTGGTCGGGCGGTGGTCGGGCGGTGTTCTGGCGGTGGTCGGGCGGTGGTCGGGCGGTGGTCGGGCGGTGGTCGGGCGGTGGTCTGGCGGTGGTCGGGCGGTGTTCTGGCGGTGGTCGGGCGGTGGTCTGGCGGTGGTCGGGCGGTGGTCTGGTGGCTTTGGACAACAGTGAGTTGCCTTTAAAGCTAGACTTAGTGATCACATATCGCCACTCCTCAAACCGGGGTGACACTTGCCAAAGATGGTACATCTGCATCACGATAAGGACGAACTCTGAGGAGGGACAGTGTTCAGTTGGTGCACTTTCAGCTAATTCTGATTCATTGGTGCCATAACTTTCTTTTACCAAAGTAACTGTGTTACACAATGCACTCCAGGTCTTTCTGCGTGGTGTTGATACAAGGGGAGCAGATTGTTTCACAAGAGAGACGGCAACTAGGAAACAGAGGAATGATTACAGCAAGCAGGACCTTTGTTAATATATTCAGACTTATAAATGTGTTATACAACCTGAAAAATGAAAGTAAATGTAGTTTACTCAACCCAGTCGCCAGAACAAATGTTACAGATACCAAAGATTACAGATACGTTTCATATCAGTCTTCAAAATATCATGAAGGATGAGTCATTCTGCATAAATTAGCCGAGTGCTTGTGTGTATTTCTGGAGCAATGGCCCTTCAGAACAATGGGAGGTTATTTTTGGGATAATGTAATAAATGGGCATTCGGTCCAATGAGACAACATCCGGACTGTTGGGCCGTCACCGTTTAGTTTAGTTTAGTTTCCACACGGGACATGAACAGCGGCCTCCCCGGTGAAAGTCCTGTGTGTGTTTGACCCATTCACCCCCAGCCCCCTCATCCTCAGTGGACTCTCTGGCTTATTATTCTGCTTATTATAACATTCATTTCAGTAGCATGTCCTGGTGACTGGGCTGAGTTCACCAACCTGTTACGGTTCATTCAGCCTTCGTTTAATGTGCATTGTAGACTACAGTTGCTTTGGTAAACTAAATCCAAAACAATGAACGGCACCAGTTTGTTTTAACAGAAACATTCACCACTCACTCTGTAAGTGCACCCACTGAGTTAAAGCTCATATTTCCTGTACAAAAAATGTTTTATAACTAAAATCACATTTCACCACTTTCAGTGAATCTGCACAAATTGTAGCTGAAACGGAGCAACGTGGTCTCTGCAACGTGGTCGTTGCTCTGAGTTTGGAGTGTGGCTTCATGTGTCTACGTCTTCTTTAACTTGCCTGTTGTTGCCTTTAGTTTCTAACCTTCTCTTTCCTTAAAAAAACAAATGTGTACGTAGGTGAATAAACACATATCAACGGTAGTCTGGCAGACTTTTGAAGTAACGAGATATATTGATATTGATTGGATAATATCACTACTACTTCTACTTCTAGGGAGATTTTAACAGATATAGCTTTAAGACAGATTAATTTCAGTTCGTTTTCTTATAAAGAAAAAGAAAAGTTTTCTGTAAATACCTGATTACTTTTTGTTGGTTTTGGGTTTTTTGACTAAATGGGTTGATTATAAAATCAAAAAGAAAAAAATCTGAGCTTGGCTCACTTCTTTACATGCGAGTTGACGCACCATTTAGTTCGAGGATTGTTTTTATAGTCATCACGTCGTCTCATGTGAATATGAAGACCAACAAAAGCTTCTGAAAGGTTTTGTATTTTTATTTCTCTCTTCTTTAAGATGAAAGTCATCATCCTTTGCACATAATGTTATACCATGATTATGACTGCTTAAGTTGGATAGGCATGTTTATGATTATTAGCAGTTTTATTTCTGATGAGATTATTTAAAATGCTAACATGACTGGAGCAGAGATGATTTATTTTCTATGTTTGTTTTGGTTTTACTGTCCCACGCGAATTATATACCAATAACACCATGTTCTGTTATCAATGGAATGTCAATAAAAGTGAAAAACTTTGTTGTTTGTAATTGTGTTTTTAATGGATGGCATACAGGCTCGTGGATTTTTGTTTTTCAGTGATATCCAGATGTTCACTTTAAATTCTCTCTTGAATCTTCATGCAGTCATAGCCTTCTTCCAAGTAGGCCTCTTTCTACAAGGCATCTGTCCGCCGAGGCTGACGGTGGATCGGGCAGTCGCTACGATAGATGGAGCAGACATCTGGGAAAGAAATGGAGGATTTTGCTCACATTTTTCCCCTCTGGCTCTCCTCCTGCTGGCTCTCCTCCTGCTGGCTCTTCTCCTGCTGGCTCTCCTCCTGCTGGCTCTTCTCCTGCTGGCTCTTCTCCTGCTGGCTCTCCTCCTGCTGGCTCTCCTCCTGCTGGCTCTCCTCCTGCTGGCTCTTCTCCTGCTGGCTCTTCTCCTGCTGGCTCTCCTCCTGCTGGCTCTCCTCCTGCTGGCTCTTCTCCTGCTGGCTCTCCTCCTGCTGGCTCTTCTCCTGCTGGCTCTTCTCCTGCTGGCTCTCCTCCTGCTGGCTCTCCTCCTGCTGGCTCTTCTCCTGCTGGCTCGTCTCCTGCTGGCTCTCCTCCTGCTGGCTCTCCTCCTGCTGGCTCTCCTCCTGCTGGCTCTCCTCCTGCTGGCTCTTCTCCTGCTGGCTCTCCTCCTGCTGGCTCTTCTCCTGCTGGCTCTTCTCCTGCTGGCTCTCCTCCTGCTGGCTCTCCTCCTGCTGGCTCTCCTCCTGCTGGCTCTTCTCCTGCTGGCTCTCCTCCTGCTGGCTCTCCTCCTGCTGGCTCTTCTCCTGCAGTGCCTCTCCTCAGCACGACGAGTTCCTGCAACAACAGTCTGCCTCCGAACGGTCATTGGCGGATTCCTCACAGTTGTTGGGGTTGAACCCTGACAGCTTCAGACATCCTCAAAGCGCAGCCACGGGCAACCACCAGGTCTGGAGCCTGGCTCAACGCTGGCTCAGCCTGGCAAACATGCTGGTGGACTGAGCACCATCCAGGACTTCTGTGTTGCGTACTTTCTCCTGCCACGTGATGCCCAAGATGCGGTGTGGGCATCACAGGTGGAAGCCAGTTTTCTTGTCTGTTGTAAAGGGGTCCAGGTCTCTCTACTGTACAGCAGGGTGATGATGACGAAGGCTCGGTAGACCTGGAGTTTGGTGCGTACAGTTAGGTTCTTGTTGGACTACACTCTCTTGGACAGCTTGGCCATCACTGCGGTGAGTCCAGTGAGGGTTGCTGGAGACTGTGGGGGGGTTTGACTTCCTGACACATTGGTCTTCTTAATGCTGATGATGAGGGCGAACTCCTCCAACCATCAACCATCAACCCCTGGACTCCTGACACTGTGTGGGATGCTAGCACTAAATTGTATGCAAATAGCATTTCCCTCAGGAGCATGCTGGTTTCTTTGGCCTTGGACTGCAAGCGGGCATGCATGAAGAGTTTGCCATCAGCTCTGGTTTACAGGTAGACGGTTTCAGGAATGAAGCCAAATGCAAACAACTCCAGGAGAGAGGAGAAGATTCCGACGAGGGCCGGTGCCAGAATGCAGCTCTGCTTCACTCCGCTGCGGATTGGGAAGGCCTCTGAAATGTGTCCTTCAAAGCAGACTGAGCCCTGTGTAAGTAACTTGGAGAGACCATCGCTGCTTTAGGCCTTTGCGAGGTCGACAAAATACAAGGGTCTCCTCTGCAGCATTTCTCCTGCAGCTGTTGAAGGTTGAGGAACGCTTGGGTATGCTTCGCCTCGATGACTGTCTCCATCACCGTTCATCCTTCCTTTCTTGCAATAATGCTGCGAGGTCCAACACGGTATCGCAGCCGGCTCCACTTGTCCACAGCACTTTGCTGTTTGGAGCCAGAGAGCGCCTGGTTGAGGGTCGGTGAGGAAAAGCTGGGTGACAGCTGGGTTGGAGGATGGTTGGACGGATGCGTGGAAGTGCCTTCTGCTTGGCATGGTGGATCTGCTCAGGCTGTAGCTTGACCTGGCAGAGGATAAACGAGTGGTCCGTGCCGCAGTCTGCAATATAAAGGTGTGGAAGCTGTTGAATGCCTCTCATCTGATGATGAGGTCGCGGTGCGTTTTGATTTGGGGTGTGTCCAGGAGACCCTGTGCAGAGGCTTGGTCTGGAGAAAGGTGTTGGTGATGCAGAGCTTGTGGTAACAACGCAGCTCTAACATTCTCGGCCCATTCCTCGTTCAGGTTCCCCACTCAAAAGTGACCAAGTCAATCTGGTGAGGATTCACGGTCGGTGCCTACCCAAGTGTTGAGGTCCCCAGCAGGAACAGGTGGTCTTTGGGATTATACTGACCACCATGTCGAGCTCCTCGTAGAACTTTTCTTTTCACTGCGGTGGTGAGCAGTCGGGACGTAAACACTCAGCAGGTTGGCTGGTCCACTGCTGATGGATATACAGATGGCAAGGACACATGCAGAGCCACCTGTTGGTGGTTCAGTCATGGCAGGCAGGCTGCTGTTCGCTGCAAAGCCCACGCCGTACTCTTGGGTCTCCTCTGCACTCTGGTCATGCCAGAGTGTCGGTGACAAGCGAGTTAGACCAGCAACGGACAGTTGAATTTTGGCGAATCTACAAGTCACACAAAGCATTTCAAACCACAACAACCAGAAAACAATAGTAAGGGGGGCAAGGTAACAAAGCAATACAACAACAACACTGCAAATAACTAGCCATTACAATGTCCAGGGTGCCACGCCCTCCCCTACGTTTTTTTCCATAACTCCATAAACACTTATTGCTGTACTGATGGTGTCTTTACTTGAATAATCGCCACGGTTACAATCACTAATGGCATTTACTTGTCCAATAAAAGCATTCATGACACTATGTAGGTTACATACGTTTAACCCCATAGTATCAGTTAGTACTGCTCAATTGATACACAATACCAAGTATTGTGGAGAGTAACCGTTATTTTACCTTCAAGAGTCATGAACCTGTTCACCCCATTAGGATGAAATCTCTGCTGTAACTAGACTCAATCATCAGCCAACACGTTAGTCTGTTACCACTCTCCCCGTGTCTACACATTAAGACACCACAGCATACTTTAGTGTCACACATGCATTCATTTATTTTTATTCATTTATTATTTTTAGAATAGCATTTTCTACTCAATGCTATTGTTGTTTGTTGCACAGACTTTATGAATAAAGAATGTTTTGGTCTTCATGCTATTCTGTGGCTGGTGGTCTTCAGTGTGTGGGACAGCAGACGAGCTGCACTGAGTCACACTCACAGCCATCGTGATGTCATTGCTCTGCTGAAACACGACTCTGTATGAGACAGACTCAGCACTTCAGACTTGTGATCTTTCAGCAGCCCTGATACTGAATTCACTTCTGCAAGTCCATCAACAGTTTTGGAACATCTGTGCGATTATGTATAACTCTACCAGATGTGCGAAATAAACCTGCCTTGTGGTATTTCTGCTGAAATACTGCTTTAGGGATCGATACGCAGCTCCTCTGGTGATACGCAACATGTTCAAACCACCTGAATGTGACCGGACAGGCTCTGTAGACGCTGATGCCTCCCAACACCATTTCAAGGCAAATGAATGTGTGATTCGGAGTTTTTATGTGAGACCTTCACGTCTTCTATTGCGTCCGAATGGATCATCACATCAGCTTCATGCTTGGCGGTAGTGTTGACGCGTGCTTTTCATGCTCAATCACTGACACTGAAAGCAGTTGACGTCATTCGGCGCTCTCAGCTGTGAGGAGGGGAGAAGTTATTCTGCAGTGAATTCAATTCTGCTTCATTTGGTGAATTCTACTTTCAGTAGAAACTAAGAAACCTTGAATGAAAGCCTCACGTGTTCTCTGTATCTGTTTGCCTCGCCCTGAGGTTACCTGTGCAGGTGGAAGGTTCCAGTTAGGTGAGGCTGGGAGGGTAAAGGCCATTCATTGATCTGTGCTTTGAATAAAACAGCTTGAGAAGAATCATCGCCTAAATCAGACGGATTGACCTGCAGTTCTGGATCCATGGTGAGTTAATTATTTAACAACAATATTCCTAAAATGCTCCAAAGTCCTCCTTTCCTACTATATTCGTGCCAGAGAATCCTCTACATCTTGTTTTGTGCTGCTGCTCCTGCTGCTTTCTTCTTCTTCTTGTTTGTAAAATGTCACCTGACCGTGTTGCGTCAAATAGAAAATTGTTCATTTTTTTTTTGATTTCATATAAATTGTTAACATTTCATGTAATCAAACATTGACTTGAATGTTTGTAAACGTTATAATCTGAACTAGAATTTAAAATAATCGGCTGCTCAAACATGCAGTTAATGTTAAAATGTCTTTATTCAAAATTTAAAATGGACCGAAAGTCAAAAAGACTCAGTACAGACGACACGAACCAAACATGAACATCAGAAATACTGAGTGACATGATTGAACACATGTAGCACTTGAAGTTGTTCAGCAGATATAATAAAGACGATGTACTGAAATGATTCTTTTTAGATGTTTGGGTTGTATCCATATAAGTTGCTTCAGATGAAAATGTCATCATAATGTTTACAATGCATTAGATTCATTTTGACTGTAAAACGTTTCACTGTAAAATTGCCGTAAATGAAATGAATTAAGTTCATGTACATTTACAGAATCTCTACTGTATCAAAGGAGAACAGCGAGCTACTGTTATCAAAGCATACAGACATTTGCTGTTGTAATTCAAACAACGATATTTTACTGGCAGCAGTTTTACCAGCAGGATTGGGTAAAATGTACATTAGCTCTACTGTATCTTAGAATTACAGTAACTTATTGTAATCAAGATGTACAGATATATAAGCAGTAAATCACGATGACGGGAAATCAAGTGGGACAAAGGCAGCTAGTTAGAATGTCACTGTCAATTTACATCAAAGAATTACACAAAGATCAACCATTGAGAAACATGACAACAAAATAAAATTAAAACCAAAATGAAACAATAACTGAAACGATGATGAACATGTCTTTGGATGAAACAGCAGGTTAAACTCAGTGACTGTTCCCTTTTAACAAATACACAATTACGTCCTATGACGTAATATCACAATTACATGTTCTCTTTATCTCTAACTGCTCTGTTCCACTGTCACACACACCTTCATTGGTGATATATTCACTTTATGAGCAGTGTTAATGTATGGAAACATCCTCTCAGTGAAAGTGTGTGTGAAGGTGTGTATGTGTGTGTTAGTATCAGGATCAGAGAACGACAGCTTTCCTCTGTTCCAGTCCAGATTCACTCTGATCCTCTGGAGCTTCTTCTGCACTAAGAGAACAGTGTCTAGACCTGATGGTGAACATGCTGAGTATTTATCTTTATAGAACACTATTATCCATGATCCAGACTCTATGTCTCCCTTCCTCTGGACAGACTCTGCTGACACACCCAGTAACCAGACTGTACTGTCTCCTACCTCGACATCCCAGCTGTGAGTCCCTGAGTTAAATCCCTCAGAGCCCAGAACAGAGCACTCTTCATCAAACCTCTCTGGATTATCAGGAAGCTGCTGTTCCTCTCCTAGTCTCACACTGGTCAGATCTTCAGACAGGATGAGTTCTGGATGAGCAGTGTTTGGGTCCAGAACCACAGGAGTGTAGGAGACCATGTCCTTCATCTTGTTCCAGATGTTGAAGGTCAGGTTGCCCAGGTGTTTGGCCTCGTCTATCAGAGCTCCTGAGAGCAGCTGTGGATCCTCCAGCAGGGGGCGCTGCTGGACTCTTTCCACTGCAGCCTTGTAGTTGTTGAGGAATGAGACGTCTTCAGCTCTCAGCTCGTCCTCTGTGGCTCTGACTGTGTCTGAAAGAGCTGCTATCTCTCTGCTCAGAGCCTCCATCTTCTCCTTCATCATCTGACTCTTCTGCTCCTCTTCCTCCCTCAGTGCAGCCATCCTGGCCTCCTCTTCCTCCTCTAGAAACTGGTGAAGCTTCTTAAACTGCTCCTTAATCTGCCTCTCTGTGCGTCGGGCCTGGACCTTCACGTGTTCTGCTGTTTGATCAGACTTCACTTTAACTCGTTCAAAGAGCTTCAGTTTCTCCTTTAAGGGCTTCAGGGATTTCTGGATCTCCTCTTTGAGATCCTCTGCAGCTTCATTGATGGGTTTGAATCTGTGGTTGTTGTGTGTTTTTGATTCTCTGCAGACGACACACACTGGCTGCTGATGGTCCAGACAGAAGAGTTTGAGTTTCTCAGAGTGCAGACTGCAGAGAGGCTCTGAAGCTCTCTGATCTCTCTCCAGTAAGAAGGACTCACACAGGTTCTTCAACACCAGGTTACAAGGAGGTTCTTCCCTTGAAGATCTTCTCTTACAAACTGGACACTCCTGAGTTGGTTTCTCTCTCCACCAGCTCTTCAGACAGTCTTTACAGAAGCTGTGGCTACATGACAGAAGAACAGGATCTCTGAAGACTTCATGACAGACCGGACAGCAGAGATCCTCCTCTGATCTGGAAGCCATTTAGTCTGTGAGTGAAGCTGAAAACACAGAAAGTCCATCAGTCATGGCTCCCCTCCCTCCTCTACTAGCTTCACTGTTTTTAGTCAAACTCACATTCAGTGTGTGGAGCGTCAGCAGGTGGAAGCAGCAGTGTTGTAGTTTTCCTCTTTTCTCTCCTGGAGCTGAACTCACTCAGAGGAAGTTGTTAGTTTGTTGTGAAGGTGAATCTGATCGTCTGTTTTCAGTCTGCGTGTCTCTTTAGTGAGGGAGGAAGACAAACTGTTTCCTGCTTTGTCTCAGGTGAGTCAGGTGAGGGGTGGAGCTTTGTCACGCCTCCTCTGATGAATGTTGTTGCTTCACATGTCACACTGAGGCGTGTCTCAGTCCAAAGTGCTGACTCATTGCTGATCTGTGGACTGAAGGAGTGCAGCCGGCTGTTGTAACAGTTATGATGGGTTCAAAGTTTAACTCAGTAAAATCCTGTGAATATTCTGGGAATGAGGGACCGTGGAACAATAAGAGAAAGAGGGCTAACGTGGAATATTGTTGCAGAGAAACGTTTTTATTTCACGGTGCAGAAATACGATCCCCCCCCCCCACGATGAACAGAGTGACCAATTCTGGGCTCCTCAGAATTGCGTGAGGATAACCAGGTTGGGAGAAGTAAGAAAGTGAGGCGGTGCAAGTATCTCGGGTCTTGTTGGAGCGGAGCCGGACAGACGGTTCGGTGCAGCGGTGGACCGGTGGGGTGAAGAGGGAGCTGAGTCAGGAGGCAAAGCTCTCTCGTGTTCTGTTGATCTGCTTTTGGGTCGTCTTTGAACTGTGACACATCATCAGGTGCTGCATCTGTCACAGTGCAGATGGTGGCGATGCGTCAGCGCTCTGGTGGGACGTTCTGAGTTTTAAAATCATTTGTAAAACGTGATGAGACACAAATGTAAAAAAACAAGAAACATCTTCATCATTGCTGTTGAAATAATAATGTTTATTATATTTAAGAAGGAACAATGCACATAAATGAACATCACGTAAATGTGCCACACATGCAGATTCACGTCTCCCTTCAGCCAGTGGAGGAATTTAACCTTTCAGCATCCAAATATGAGTCAACCTGTCTGACCGTCAACTCCTCTTGGTGTTGATATCTCTCCTGGCATCAACTCTACTTCATACTTCATGTTCATAGCTTCATTCTCAGGGCAAACGATGCACTAGTTCAGTTATGCACTAGTTCTGGAGCATTTATAAACAGAGCATCTTGATCTCATCTCCGTTCCTGACTTTCACCTCGACGTGCATTCACCTGCTCACTTTAATCCATTCATTGACACATCAGAGGCTCTGACTCTCAGAACTGATTTATTGTCCACATTATTCCCAGAACGAGTTTTTCATTTCACTGAGTCAGCGCTTCAGCTGGTTTCTCTCTGAACAGAAGTCGTCACAACGTTCGACTCTTTGTGAAATGCTCTTCGTTGCTTTCTTTCCAAGAGTTGGATGAGATGATTAGAACAATTCTCGTCTGTACGCTTAGCTTAGCTTAGCTTAGCATAAAGACTGGAAATAGGGGGAAACAGCTAGCCTGGCTCCGACCTCAGGTGACAAAATCCACCGACCCAAACCTCCATACTCGCTGATTAACATGTTATATGTCGTTTGTTAAACCTGGAAAATGGCGATTTGTCTTTTTCTACATTTGGTGCAACAATGCTGCGAGTACGTGGTTTTCATCCAGTCCATGAATGCAGCGTCTGGCCCAGTAGAAACATCTCAGACCCTCTGTTTCTGTTGCACTAACCCGTGGAACCAGAACCAGTTCAGTACCAGTTGGTGCACGCAACCATGAAACACATGTTGTCCACCTTCCTGTTTCCCAGCTGGCACTGGGGCAGCTCTCCAGCTGTGTCTGTGGGAGGGAAAGGCAAGAACAAAGAGAGAGATATATATATATATATATATATATATATATATATATATATATATATATATATATATATATATATATATATATATATATATATATATATATATATATATATATATATATATATCAAGTCCCTTTGGAGGCAATAAGACAAAGCGAGTGATGCTTCGTTGCTCTGAAAGTAAGACTCTGGAATATTTCCTGTTGAATAAACGTGTTCAGTCTGTTGGTGGTGGTCGAGCTCGTGCTCCACTGAGGGAAGCTCTCACTGTTGCAGGACTAAGAACTGGATGTTTGTGGAGCTTATCACCTGATATTATGTTGAAACTTAATCTGAAGAGTAACTCCAGCTGAGCAGTAAAAACAACAAAATGACAACTCAAGTATAAAGTAGTGAAATGAAAAGCATCAAGGAAAGCAGCGCGGCGTTGTGCAGTACTTGAGTCAATGTACTTCATCCTCTCATCCCTGATGGTGAGTGTTGTGAGTTCACCTCCAGCAGAAGCAGCTTGCTGGTGTTCTTCAGGCTCCTCTTCCTCCTCAGACGTCCTCTCGTGGCTCTGATCTCCTCCCATCATCACCGCCACCGACTCAGCAGGTCACCTACACAACACACAGCTGGAGCTCCATGTCACTGCTTCCAAAGCTTCCAACAGTTACGTACTCGAGTCCACCTCCACATGGACGGTTCCTGAGCGGTTCTACTGAGCTTCTGTTTGAAGTGACTGCAAACGGCTGAATAACCTGCGCCGGCTACAGTTTCATCCACCGACTGATGCAAATGAAGCCGATACAGGAGATAAGAAACATGGAACACTCTTTACTACGCGTTGATCTGAGCCACACACACACACACACACACACACACACACACACACACACACACACACACACACACACACACACACACACACACACACACACATGCACACATACACATACACACACACACATATGCACACACACACAAACATATGCACATACACACACACACACACACACATATGCACACACACACATACACACACACACACGCACACACACGCACATATGCACACACGCACACACACACATATGCACACACGCACACGCACACATATACACACACACACGCACACGCACACACACACGCACACATACACACACACACACGCACACACGCACATATGCACACACGCACATATACACACACACACACACACACGCGCACACACGCACATATACACACACACACACACACACATATACACACGCACACGCACATACACACACACACGCACATATGCACACACACACACACGCATATATGCACACACATATACATACGCACACACACACACATACGCACACACATACGCACACACATACACATAAGCACACACACACATACACACACGGACACACACGCACACACACATACGCTTCATTCATGAATCCAAGAGCATCTCCATCAGCATTCAGAGCAGTCACCTCACTTCTCCTGCTAAATATAGTCTCTCTCTCTCTCTCTGTGTGTCTGTTGCTCTCTCTCTCTCTCTCTCTGTCTCTCTGTCTCTCTCTGTCTTTCTCTCTCTGTCTCTCTCTCTCTCTCTGTCTCTCTGTCTCTCTCTCTCTCTGTCTTTCTCTATCTGTCTCTCCCTCTCTCTCTCTCTCTGTGTGTCTGTTGCGCTCTCTCTCTCTCTGTGTGTGATTCTCTCTCTCTCTCTGTCTCTCTCTGTCTCTCTGTCTCTGCCCTTAACTAAACCTGATCTGTGTTTTTAAGGACTCCTCACGTGATCCTCGGTGTGCAGCTGCAGGCTTCGTCCTCATCTTTCCCTCTCAGCTTGTGTGACTTGACAGCTCAGGGTTGTTGGTTCGATTCCCCCTTGTTGCTCCTCTTTCACTGCAGTTAATGAAAAGCCTCTTTGGCTTGAATAGAGTTCACCCCAGTGGGAACTAATTAAGACAACTAATCTCTCACCAGCAGATTAATTGCAGCCTATCTGCACTACTGATCCCCCGGAAGTGTGAGTTCATTCTTGCTATATTTAGAGAGCGGTGTGAGCTGCTGTCGGTGACATAAATTAATTGTATCCCACCTAATCCTCAGAGACCCCGTCCGTCCCCGTCAGGCCGCCGGTTCCGATTAGTTTGCGTGTTTCCAGGCAGAGAATCGCGTCCGACGTGTCGGCGGAGCGGGCTGACTGCAAAGCTCGTCTACACAGGAGAGGAGGGATCACTCCGCCTTAGATATCGGGCGAGCTGCAACAATGCTGCTGTAAAGGAGGAGGAGCCTTCAAGAGAGACATTTTCTTTACTTAATGTGGCAGTGATTAGTTTAACTCTTTCAGATCTCAGACTGCAACCACCTCAAAAAACAAAGGTTTCCCATGTTGGGGTTTGGGTCTGGAGGGCATGATTTGTTTCCATTTACAGAAGCTTTATTTCTCAACTCAGCTGACACAAAGGTTAGGGTAAGTAAAAAAAGCGAATCCTGTAGAGCCTACATCGTGTTTTATAGAATGGTTCTGCAATGTTCTTCATCATTCTGAAACAACAAATGTGAGGATGACTAGTTTTTACTCCTGCCACCTGAAGACTTTTGTCTGATGTTATTATTTTTAAGTTACATAACATAGTTATTTATGATTATCTTAAATCCTATCTTTGTCATAGCTAAAGTAGAGTAGATTTGAAGAAATTCCCTCAACGCGTTGGTGAGATAAGAAGCGACGTCCCAGTGACCTTTGACCTTTGACCTCCAGAATCATACCACTTCATCGTGGAGTCCATGTTGACGTTTGTTCCAGATTTGAAGACTTTCCCTCCTGGCGTTCCTGGAAAAAGCATAATGCCTGTCGCTGACGCTGAGGCATAAAAACACTTCCAATAAATCATAAATCTCCCGTTTGAGCTGCTTGTCTGAGTAAATATTAGACGTTGATCAGTTCAAGACTTCTAACCAGTTAGCATGATGCTAACTGAGCCAAGTGATTTGTGTTCGACATTATATAGCATCTGCTGTAAATGTGTTCATAATTTAAAACTTTCGGCATTTAGAAGGAAAACTAATTACAGATGTTGAATGTGAGCTGACAGAAATAAGGAGGAGTGAGACCTCCGCTCCTCTCTGTGAGCTCTGACGCTCTTTGTCTCCTCCCCCAGTGACGTCACGCAGGTGGCGAGCTAATGGAAGTGTCAACAAACAAGGACGTCACGCGGGAGCGGCCGCTGTGATTGGCTCAGAGAGGCCGATTCTCTCCCCGGTGCTGCACGAGGAGCCGGGAGGAGCACGAGGTGCCGCGCTCGCGCTCTCGGTTGCCATGCAGGTTTTTCACAAAAGAAGAAGAGGAGTCGGTCTGGAGACTTCTTCTTCTTTTAAGTCCCCCCCTTTCACGTGCACGCAGACACACGCACGCACGCTGAGCATCGGATGAGGCTAAACATGCATTAACATAAAATAATGAAACTACAAATGATGCATAATATAGATTAAACAGATGACTTGTGTTGTGGGTAATAATCAATAATTGTCAAATATTAAACTAAAACGGCTCTAAATTGTATCATCTCTGCACATTGCACATATTCTTCAAACTATAAACTTGTGCACACAACTACACATCTTTGTTTATAAAAAACAGATGTGCTGCATGTTTTTATTACATTATTTTCAAAAAAGATTAATTATTATTAATGCTCATTCATTATTTATGATAAAATAATAAAAACATTTAAATGTACATACATTGCAGACATGTACTCAACATAATGGTACAGATAAAAACCAAAATTAATGAAAAAAATAGAATTGGGATAAATAAACTAACTAAAAGCGTAAACAGAAAAGAATTGTTCTTTAAAGAGTTCACAATATCTATACGTTAATATATTCTTTAAACTCACATTAAACTCTAATGTCGTCACTCTGCCCGGATTGTGTTTTTCATAACCACGTGCTACGTCCTACGTCACCACGTTGACCCAGAAACGGAAGTGAGCACGTGTGATTGAAGGGAATCACCACGCATGTTGAGAGGATCGTACTCAGGTAATAGTATCTATATATATATATATATAGTATATATTAGTACCTCTACCTGCCTGTAGTAAATACATCACGGTATATTAAGAATAATATTTGTGTTGATAAAAACACGTTTTCCTCTCTGGCTGCTAAACGATAAACTTCTGAAAGCTAACCAGCTAACGTTAGCTAACCAGCTAGCCTTGGTGGTCACAGCCGCAAAACTATTGTATTAATTAATTAAGACTAACGTATATGACGTCATTACCAGCAGCTCGTGACCAAAGCTATGTGTTTTTAAAACACGCGACACGTTTTCTTCTCTAGCTGCTAAATGTCAAAGCTAACTAGCTAACCGGCTAGCATTGGTATCCCGGCTCAGTGTCACGGCCGTTAAACTCTTACATTATTTAATAACACGAACATGTATTTCGTGACTAAAGCAGCTCGTGGCCGTGATCACATCTACGTGCACTGACGTGAATGTGACAGAAGGAAACGCATGATGACGATGAGTCGTGATATTGTGTGATAATGATCATATTACACGATGAGTACATGAACACATTCTCAGTGGTAACGTTCGTTCAGAAGACACTGAATGTTCATGTGTTCGTCACGAGCAGCGGGTCGACTCCAGCAGGGTTCTGTGTTCTGTGTTTACTGATGATATGTTCGGAATGAAGATGGATAGTGTCTCGTGGTAATGCTGTTTAAATCCTAAATGGATGCTGCAACAAGCCTCCATGTAATGTTTCTACAGACACACTGACCCTGTGTGTAGAGCGGTCGTGTCTGGTGTGGATGAATGTGAGCTGCACAGTGTAGAATATCGTTATGATGATGAAGATGAATGTCTGTAGTCTTTAATATCAAACATAAGCGATGTGAGAGAACCTACCGTGTTGTATCACAAGTTCATCTGTGTGGATCACAGCTGAACGTCATCTGTACGCTGTGTTTGAGCTCAGTGTATTACTATATATGTATGTATGTATGTATGTATATGTATTTTGAACAGGCATCGACATCTACCACCAGCTGTGTCCTCTGAATCTCATCCACAGCCTCACTAACGAGTTGTGGATTTTCCAGCGAACTGTTCCGTTTATATTCTTTAATAAGAAACCGTAGAAACTGTGAAAGGAGAAGCGGTCGACGTGTTTATTTCCTGTTTATTCGGCGTGGCTCCTGAAGGCCACACATCTGTCTCACTCACTCCAACAGAAACCAGTTCATGTCACACACCGGCTCAAATACCACCGCCACTAACCTGGTGATTATTTAATCAGCACTAACGTATATAACGCGGCTCCTAGCGGCTCGTCACTGTGAACACGTCTGTGTGTTCATTTTTATTAAAACGTGTTGTTGTTGTTCCAGGATCACAAGCTAGCCCTCCTCCTCCTCCTCCTCCTCTTCGTCATCATGGCCGTCAGAGCATCGTTTGAGAAGAACAACGAGATCGGCTGTTTCGCCAAACTGACCAACACGTACTGTCTGGTGGCGGTCGGCGGCTCGGAGAACTTCTACAGGTGAACACTTTGAACTTCTGTTTTATTACACGTAGTTTGATTTGGATCAGGCGGCTGCAGTCACTCGGTTTAGCACGTTAGCATGGAGGCTAAAGTTAGCTTCAGCGGCTGTGATGTCATCAAAGATCAATCTGTGCAGTTTCACTGAATGTGAGATGATGATGATGATGATGCTGATGATGTGTGTGTCAAGTTAAAAGCACACGTGAACACAAGTCAGTAGTCCGTTCGTCTGACGGGTCTTTTCATGCTTTTAGTTCGTAGAATAATGAATTAGATGTTGTTTAGTTTGGTGGCTGGAGAACAAAATGATGAGCGACGGTTCAACCAAACCGACAAAAGATCTTCTGAGCAACAAGCGGAATAAGAAGAGAATAAATCATCATCATCATCATCATCGGTCCAAGAAACGGGAAGTTTAGCATCAAAACGTGAGCAGAACTAAAAGGAACCCGAAGAGCTGAAGCGCTCAATACAAGAGAAGTATTCAATTCACGCTAAATGTATAATAGATATAATAATCAGGCTTTACCATGTTGTTCATATGGAATATATATTTATTGAAACATGCTACATCGTTCTGTGTCTTTGTCGAGATATGAATTTATCTTTGTCAGGATGGAAGATTTTTGGCCGTCTCCCCGAACCCTATGAACAACTTCCTGTTTCACAATAAAACAGTTTAGAGCTGTGGTTAAGTTCATCAAAGCTCTCCTCCTCCTCCTCCTCCTCCTCCTCCTCCTCCTCCTCCTCCTTCACAGTAGGAACAGAAGGTTGGAGCTGTTGAACAGTTCCACGTGTAAATAAAACATCTGGTTGTGAGAGAAGCTGTTTTAATCTGTTGCAACAGTTTATTGTTGATCAGTTATTAATGTTACAGGTGGAACTTTGGGCCGGTTCAGTTTCTCTGATGTGAACAAACGGGTTGTAGCTTTGTCGTGTTTATTCTCACAAACTCATTATTATTATTATTATTATTATTATTATTATTATTACAATGATTATAAATGTAAATGTGTCTTAGACATATTTAATGTCAGACTAAGATCTTCACATTCTCGACTCTCAGGATGTTTTAAAGTCTCTCAACCAAAGAATGAACTGAAAGATGTTTTATTACAGACTAACACGAGACAATCATTCATATTTAGAGTGAGACGATGAATCTGCTTCATGTAAATTATTATTGTTATGAATGTTTGTTTGCCAAAGAATTACAGAAACGTCAAACTTAAGGTTGTTAAAGTTTTAATCCCAAATATTGACATCAGTAATGTTCCCGCTCTATAAACATTATGTTCTTCTTGTGCTTTATGTTAGTATCAGTAAGCAAACATTTTAAAAATCATCTCCAACACTTTGATTGCAGGTAATATATCTTTCATTAAAGTAACGAACATTAAGCAGCGTCAACGTCTCAGTAAGAATTAAAGCAGTCGAACCAAAGCGCGTCTACGAATACGAACAAACGCACCAGACATCACGTCATTCATTCACACGATCACGAGGGTCCAACTCGACATTCAGCATCTTACTGTTTACGGTTGAACGTGAACCTGTGCGGCTTCCTGGAGAACAGGAAGTGACCGCGTGTGTTTGTGATGCAGCGTGTTCGAGGGCGAGCTGTCCGAAACCATCCCGGTGGTCCACGCCTCCATCGCAGGCTGTCGCATCATCGGGAGGATGTGTGTGGGTGAGGAGTGATGTCACACACACACACACACACACACACACACAATCTTCTAATTCTTTCATCTTTTGATTTGAATCTTTCCTCACTTTGTCTCCTTTCCTCATCTCCTCATCCACGTGAGCTAACGGCTGCACGAACGTGACAGTATCTACCCCGACGAGTGTGTCTGAGTGTGTGTTGCTGCTCCTCAGGTAACCGTCACGGCCTCATGGTGCCCAACAACACCACGGACCAGGAGCTGCAGCACATCAAGAACTGCCTCCCAGACGCCGTGAGGATCCAGAGGGTGGAGGAGCGGCTGTCTGCTCTCGGCAACGTCATCGCCTGCAACGACTACGTGGCGCTGGTCCACCCCGACCTCGACCGGGTGAGACGCACACACACGCACACACACACACACACACACACACACACACACACACACCGTTATAATACTAATAACATATCTGTGGAGTCAGAGTCTGAACTACGGAGGATATCAAACCCTAAACATTGTATCCATACTAGTACTCGTGTCTATGGTGCTTATTGGTTCGGTTCCTTATTAACCTCTGTCTCCCCCCCTCTCTCTCTGTCTCTGTCTCTCTGTCCCCCCCCCCCTCTCCCAGGAGACGGAGGAGATCCTCGCTGACACCATGAAGGTGGAGGTTTTCCGTCAGACGGTAGCTGAGCAGGTCCTGGTCGGCTCCTACAGCGCGTTCAGCAACCAGGGCGGTCTCGTCCACCCGAAGACGTCCATAGAGGACCAGGACGAGCTGTCGTCTCTGCTGCAGGTCCCTCTGGTGGTGAGTTCATGATCCACCAATCAGAACGCAGCAAGAACTGTTTCCTTCACTGAAAGGCTTTAAACTATCAGAGTATTCTGGATTAAAACAAATAACATCCAAACTAGAAACTCTTCTTCATGACGCTGGCTTCCACCAGAAGTCTCCAAGTCTTCATCACTGACGGTCCGTCACCTCAGACCTCCGAAGACACGCCCCTAGACACGCCCCTAGACACGCCCCTAGCTGTGTATAGAGTAATACCGTCTGTGTGAGTTAACTGTAACCCTAAAGCTGACTTCCTGTCCAGGCCGGCACGGTGAACCGGGGCAGTGAGGTCATCGCTGGCGGGATGGTGGTCAACGACTGGTGTGCGTTCTGCGGTCTGGACACCACGAGCACCGAGCTGTCCGTCATCGAGAGCGTCTTCAGGCTCAGCGACTCGGCTCAGCCGTCCGCCATCGCCACCAGCATGAGGGACTCTCTGATCGACAGGTGAGACGCTCCTCTTCTTCCTCATCCTCCTCTTCATCGGTCACACCTGGAGACACGGTCTCTACTTCCTGTTTACACACAGATCGTAACACTCAACAGACTCATTAACACGTCATCTCTCTCACACACACACACACACACACACACACACACACACACACACACACACACACACACACACACACACACTTCCATCTGTTCACTCTATAACTGTTTGCAGCTCAGTTTAACTTGTTATGTTTTAACTAAAGTTACGTCTCACTGGACTTAGTTTACTTGATATTTTGTCCACCAGGGGGCGACTCCTCTGGTTGTATAGAAGTCTATAGAAAATGACTCTACTTCTCTCTTGATTTATTCCCTCAGTAAACATTGTAAACATGAGTTTATGTCTCAATCTCTAGTTTCAAGTCTTCTTCAATACAGCATGATGTTCATTTAGTACATGATGGTCCATTTAGAGTCACACAGACCATAAAGCAGGGGATGCTTTAGGGCGGGGCTACTGTGATTGACAGGTGTCTAATAGACCATAAAGCAGGGGATGCTTTAGGGCGGGGCTACTGTGATTGACAGGTCTCTAATAGACCATAAAGCAGGGGATGCTTTAGGGCGGGGCTACTGTGATTGACAGGTCTCTACGTCAGTCCAGATGTGGTCACTTCCTGTTCCTCGGCCGTGTTCCACTTCTTGAACAGACTCTCTGGTTTAACCTGAGAACAGCTTCAGTAACTTCTGTGATTTTGAACTTCTCTTCTGTTTCTCGTCAGCATGGCGTAAAGCGCCTCGTCAGCCGTTTCCTGAAGGTCTCTGAGGATCAGACGGCCTCACGAGCTGCTCCACCTCGTGTCTCTGCAGGCGTCGTCCTCACTCACACCTGCTGCCGTGATTTCTACCTTTTCCTTCTGTTGTTTGTAGCATTTGGTTTATTCTGTCTGAAAACATTTCCTCGTTTTTGTTTAAAATCATCTTCTCTGAAGGTAAAGGATCCGTTTGCAGAGCGACTGTTGTTGAGACGTTTAAATCTCTCTGAGAATCTGATGTGTCAGCGTTTGTGGCACTAACGTGAAAACCCTTTTAACCGTTAAACGGGTCGGAATGAGAAGCTCCTCCCAGTTTGGACAAAAGTGACGCTGCTGTGAGGAAAGATATTAGAAATCCTGTTTCTTTCTGTGCCTCCATCAACGTAAACCTAAAGTCAGCCAGGACGCACGATGAACCGCACCAACGTGTTCATGACATCATCACTCAGACATCCGACAGGAAGTAAGGACGTTACTGACGCAGTGTAGAGAGGAGCTTCATGAACAGCTCGAGGGATGCGTCTGATGTTTGTCTTCGTCTGTCGTGTACAATAAAATGAATCGTCTCTTTTTATCTCCGTGTTCTTTGGAGCTTCAGCATGAGCCGCAGTGTCGTATGAGGAGCTTATCTTCATGCTGCTTTACATAACTCTATTTCAGGAGATATTGTTGCTTTTTATTCGACAGCTACTTCTCAGTTTTGTATTTTACATTGAAACACGTTCATAAAGAAGTTTAAGATGAAACCAGCTGGAGTTCCTCGAAACTTTTATTTTGAAGTCTTCTGTGTTTTTATGAGAGAAACGTTTCTGCTGCCGTTAGAGATAAAAACCAATAAAATAAGTGTTCAAAGCCTAAAAGGTCAGATTATGCAGTATTCATATATATATATATATCTATATCCATGAACGGAACAGATTATTGTATCAGAACTTCTTCTTCTCTTCCGTTAATCTCTTCTGGCGACCCTCCGGAGGGGCCCGGCCCTTATGTTGGGACCCTCTGGACTAAACTATGATTGTATATAAAGTACTTCATGTATAATGACACAGCGGTCACAGGAGTACATTTAGCTGATGATGCGTTTAAACTTGGTTTTAGACTTCAGCTCGTTATGAAGTATGTTTGTGTGTGGAGGTCTGCAGCGCCCCCTGCTGGTGAACAGAACATTGTTGCATAAAGAGACTTTACATGAACACACAGAGACATTTTAAAGGCAACTTTTTTTCATTTATTGGCAACTGCTGAGACAGATGTTGCATCGATGCGTTTATATACAGGATGTGAGGAAGCTACAGAAGTACGGCTCGTTATACCATCGTGTATACGCACACCGCTCGTTGAACACTTGTTTTCAGTTTTTGGTTTCGGGAAACATCTAAAATGACTTTCTTCTTCCTAAATCAAATAATACAATTATATCTATTGCGTAAAATCAATAAACATTTATACAAAGAGATAAAGATAAAAACATGCAGGTTTGTAGTGCATCACGAGCGTTTCTGTCTATTGAGTCAAACGAAGCAGAGCAGCCGATACAAGAGAACGTGGTGATAGACACTCATTCAGGAAGAAACTCTTTAATATCTGCATTCATTTATGTGCAAAACAAGCTCATTCATTTCAGACATTTAATACATTTTTTAATCATGTCTAATGTTCGTGACGTTTTATTACAAGCTGTGCAACACGAGGAGGAGGCGGAGTCATCTCACGGTGGACCAATCACACGACAGCAGCTGGGAAATCATTTAAAAACGCTTTACTGGGATTTGATGACTTCCTGTCCTCCGGTGACGACGATCCTCACCAGCAGTGTCAGATTCATCATATGTGTGTGTTTCTAATGTTACTCTTAAAGGGCCAGCGTCGAGGATTGAGTGGAATCTTCAGACTTAAAGCGACATTTTCATGGTCCGACTTTCTCTGAGACGTTTATAAATCAAAAATAAGAACATTAAAGTTTGGTTTCACCGTGTAGATTTTTGACTGAACACATTCTCTAGTTTGCACATTTTTATGAAGCTAATTTCCACAGCTTTATTAAAACTTTGTTGGTTTATTTATGTTTTGCAAAACGTCTCCAGGCCTTGAATCTAGCAGGGTACTCGTAGAGAACTACGGTGGCCTCTGAGTGACATAAAAACTGGAGTTTGGTTTGTCCCTTCTGGGCTACCGTAGAAACATGGATGACTCGCTCCCTCTGTAGATATAAAGGGCTCATTCTACTGAAACACGAACCATTGAAACCTAGTTCCCATCGTAATCCCTAAATCTAAACGCTGGCCCTTTAAGAAAAACCAAGCTAGCATCTGTCGCGTTTCCACGATCTAAAATCTACTGGATGGACCTTTAAACCGGCGTCATCTGATTGGTTTATGACATTAAATGTAGGCGTGGTTAAATGTCCGGGGGGGGGGGGGGGGGCTGTGTTGCAGGTGAGCATGATTTGTGCTGACAGGGCAAAAAGACTTCAGTCTGTTAGCATGCTGTTGACCTGCCTGTGGTTGGTGATGCTAATGCTAATGCTAACTTCCCTTCTGTGACGGAGCTGGGGGGGGGGGGGGGGGGGGTGTATTGCACATGTGAAATGACTGTAGTATTTCAGTCATGTTTTTGTTAGCCTGATTAGCTTCTGGGCTAGCTTCTGGGCTAGCTTCAGGCTAACGTTGTTCAAGAATGATTCAAACAAACTGAGAACGAGCGACGTAACACAAACTACAACTAAAGAGGACGACTACAGA
Source organism: Lycodopsis pacificus (assembly GCA_028022725.1). Lineage (NCBI taxonomy): Eukaryota > Metazoa > Chordata > Actinopteri > Perciformes > Zoarcidae > Lycodopsis > Lycodopsis pacificus. The sequence continues at coordinate 30,805,712 of CM051691.1, forward strand.
ATCAAAAGAACAATCACCACCGACCTATCGTCGAGCTTCGTACTACTGCTGTTACAGAATAAAGAGTCAGGAAGGATCCGACATCAGTGACATCATCAGCTTCTCATGACATCACCGGACTCTTGACCTGGTTTCAAGTTTAGCTTCGTCTAACACACACTCACACACACACACATACACACATACGTCTGTTTTTGTTGTTTTTTAAGCATGAAAATGTATTTTAACTCTCCGGTTTGTCAAACTCTCCCATTGGTTGGTTTTCCCACCATTTATTTTTTCAAAGTAAGAGTCTACGTGGGACCAAAAGAAGAGAGAGGAGAGAAAATCAAATCAGGTATGAGTCTGACTTCAGTGAGGACAGGAGAGACTCACACGGGACGTCCTGTGGGTTAATAGTGTTGTACTGACCAATAACAAGAGGGGGCGGGGCTACGGCGAGAGAGGGGGAGGAGTCACATGACGGGGTGCTGCTACCTGGGCCTGCAATGCAACAGGATGGTGGAGTTTGGTCCACCATCTGCCTCTCTCTCTCTCTCTCTCTCTCTCTCTTTTCTCCCCTCTCCTCCCCCCCCCCCCCCTCCACATCCCTCCCTAGCAGCCGAAGGTCTCCTGCGAGGCGTAGACCATGTAGAGGAAGCCGTCCTCGTCTCTCTCCTGCTCGTAGATCTCAGAGATGGGCGTGGACACGGACACCATGCTGTGCTGGTTGACCAGCAGGAAGAAGGCCTGAGTGGGGTTCAGCTGCAGCCGACGCCTGAGGGGGGGGGAGAGACAAATTTAATTATAACGTCCTCCTTCCTCCCTTCCTCCTTTCCTTCTCCTCCTTCCTTCTCTCCCCCCTCCTCCTCCTCCTCCTCCTCCTCCTCCTCCTCCTCCTCCTTAAAAATGTAAGGATGCAATCATAACAGTAAAGGCATCACTGGTTCTAAAGAATCACAGTTTGTATCCAGTTTTCTGACGTCTAAGTGTTCAGAAGAAGAAGAACAACAACTTTTTTCCATTCTGTTCATTGTACCTCCCTTCCTCCCTTCCTCCCTCCCTCCCTTCCTCCCTCCCTCCTCCCTCCCCCTGCTCTTCCGGCCCGTGACCAGCCACTCGATGGCGGTCCAGCCTCCGTTAGGACAGGAAACCTCTTTCACCGCGGATCCTTTTTATTGATCTGTAAGACGAAGGAGCCGCAGAGCTTTACTCGAATAGTATTAATATGAATGTGTTATGGTTTGTACTAATGTATATTAGAAGAAGCCGTGGAAACAGCACCAACACAGGCTTATTGTTCATCTTCATTCATGAAGTAGAAACCTTGTAGAAGATTCTCAGAATGTGGAATGTGTCCAAAGACTTCTCTTTGCTTCCTCTTCTCATGTTTATTGTTCCCAGAACAATATTACAGTCACAGTCTTCTTTCAGTGTTCTGTTCTTCTTGTTACTGTTTCTGCTTAAAGATCAGACTGAATGTCTATCTGACTCCTCGCCACGCATCTCTAGTGGGAGGAGCTACGAGGTGAGGGGGAGGGGCCACAGGGCGAGGAGGAGGAGCTACGTTAGCCAAACTGAAAGCCCCGTTGGTACTCTGTTGTTTTGAGGAAGTGACATCGACAGAATCACAGACCAATGAGTGAGCAGGGATGAAGAGGCTGTGACCAATAGGAGAGCAGCAGTCTTCCATCTTCTTCCTGTTTGTGAGCTCAGAGTAAAAAGCTGAATATATCTCTGCATGTTCTCTGTAAGATATGAGAGTTTAGATCTTATGGAACGTGTGAATGGAAGCTGGAGAACACTGCAGGAGAACACTGGTGGAGAACACTGCAGGAGAACACTGCAGGAGAACACAGCAGGAGAACACTGCAGGAGAACACTGCTGGAGAACACTGCTGGAGAACACTGCAGGAGAACACAGCAGGAGAACACTGCAGGAGAACACTGCTGGAGAACACTGCAGGAGAACACTGCTGGAGAACACTGCTGGAGAACACTGCAGGAGAACACAGCAGGAGAACACTGGTGGAGAACACTGCAGGAGAACACTGGTGGAGAACACTGCAGGAGACCACTGGTGGAGAACACTGCAGGAGAACACTGCAGGAGAACACTGCTGGAGAACACAGCAGGAGAACACTGCTGGAGAACACTGGTGGAGAACACTGCAGGAGAACACAGCAGGAGAACACAGCAGGAGAACACTGCTGGAGAACACAGCAGGAGAACACAGCAGGAGAACACTGCAGGAGAACACAGCAGGAGAACACTGGTGGAGAACACTGCAGGAGAACACTGCAGGAGAACACTGCTGGAGAACACAGCAGGAGAACACTGCTGGAGAACAATGCAGGAGAACACAGCAGGAGAACACTGGTGGAGAACACTGCTGGAGAACACTGCTGGAGAACAATGCAGGAGAACACTGCAGGAGAACACTGGTGGAGAACACTGCAGGAGAACACTGGTGGAGAACACTGCAGGAGAACACAGCAGGAGAACACTGCTGGAGAACACTGCTGGAGAACACTGCTGGAGAACACTGCAGGAGAACACTGCAGGAGAACACTGGTGGAGAACACTGCAGGAGAACACAGCAGGAGAACACTGCAGGAGAACACTGCTGGAGAACACTGCTGGAGAACACTGCAGGAGAACACAGCAGGAGAACACTGGTGGAGAACACTGCAGGAGAACACAGCAGGAGAACACTGCAGGAGAACACTGCAGGAGAACACTGCTGGAGAACACTGCAGGAGAACACTGCTGGAGAACACTGCTGGAGAACACTGCAGGAGAACACAGCTGGAGAACACTGCAGGAGACCACTGGTGGAGAACACTGCAGGAGAACACTGCTGGAGAACACAGCAGGAGAACACTGCTGGAGAACAATGCAGGAGAACACAGCAGGAGAACACTGGTGGAGAACACTGCAGGAGAACACAGCAGGAGAACACAGCAGGAGAACACAGCAGGAGAACACTGCTGGAGAACACAGCAGGAGAACACAGCAGGAGAACACTGCAGGAGAACACAGCAGGAGAACACTGGTGGAGAACACTGCAGGAGACCACTGGTGGAGAACACTGCAGGAGAACACTGCTGGAGAACACAGCAGGAGAACACTGCTGGAGAACAATGCAGGAGAACACAGCAGGAGAACACTGGTGGAGAACACTGCTGGAGAACAATGCAGGAGAACACTGCAGGAGAACACTGGTGGAGAACACTGCAGGAGAACACAGCAGGAGAACACTGCTGGAGAACACTGCTGGAGAACACAGCAGGAGAACACTGCAGGAGAACACTGGTGGAGAACACTGCAGGAGAACACTGCAGGAGAACACTGCAGGAGAACACAGCAGGAGAACACTGCTGGAGAACACTGCTGGAGAACACAGCAGGAGAACACGGTGACCAACATGCAGAGAACGTGAGGCGACAGCCGGTGAGTTTGTCCACTAAAGTTTGCTGAGGTTCTCACGTGTCACACAGCTGTGTGTTTAATGTGCATTTATATTCACCGTCATGCACCTTTTAGTGTGATGTTGCTGTTCTGGAGTTAGAGGTGGTCTGACGATCTGAAGTACCCAGCAGACCTTTTACTACGTAACTTCAGCCAAGAGACTCGTTTCCTCTCGAGGATCACGACATAAAGACTACAACCTGTCCACAACGTCTAGTGCTATGGAAACGAACAGACACTTTCAGCAGACACAAAGGCATTGATCCAGAAGACAAAGTTCATCAAAGTGCTTCTTTTGTCCGACAAATCATCCAAAAACCAGAAGAAATATTCAATAAACAGAGAGAAGCATCCATTACTACAGAACATGTTTCATTTCATTTCCTGTCATTTGACTCAATAATGAATCTAATCATGAGTTCAGCTCTTAAACAGATCCACAACACGTGTGTGTGTGTGTGTGTGTGTGTGTACCTGTGTTTGTGTACGTGTGTGTGTCTGTACGTGTGTGTGTGTGTGTCTGTACCTGTGTGTGTGTGTGTGTGTGTGTGTGTGTGTGTGTATGTACCTGTGTTTGTGTGTTTACGTGCGTGTACGTGTGTGTGTACATGTGTGTGTGTGTATATGTATTTGTGTGTGTGTGTGTGTGTGTGTGTGTATGTATGTACGTACCTGTGTGTGTGTGTGTGTGTACCTGTGTTTGCGTGTGTGTGTGTGTATGTATTTGTGTGTGTGTGTGTACCTGTGTTTGCGTGTGTGTGTATGTATGTACGTACGTGTGTGTGTGTGTGTGTGTGTGTATGTACCTGTGTGTGTGTGTGTGTGTGTGTGTGTGTACCTGTGTTTGCGTGTGTGTATGTATGTACGTACCTGTGTGTGTGTACCTGCGTGTGTGTGTGTGTGCGTGTGTATGTACCTGTGTGTGTGTGTGTGTGTGTGTGTGTATGTATGTACGTACCTGTGTGTGTGTGTGTGTGTGTGTGTGTGTATGTACCTGTGTGTGTACCTGTGTGTGTGTGTGTGTGTGTGTGTACCTGTGTGTGTGTGTGTGTGTGTATGTACCTGTGTGTGTGTGTGTGTGTGTGTACCTGTGTGTGTGTGTGTGTGTGTGTGTGTGTGTGTGTGTGTGTGTGTGTGTGTGTATGTACCTGTGTGTGTGTGTGTGTGTGTGTGTGTGTGTGTGTACCTGTGTGTGTGTGTGTGTGTGTGTGTGTGTGTGTACCTGTGTGTGTGTGTGTGTGTGTGTGTATGTACCTGTGTGTGTGTGTGTGTGTGTGTGTACCTGATGATCTTGACCAGCTCGCTCATGTTGACGTGGTCCGGTACCAGGAACTTGGTTTTGTCCAGGACCGGCAGCTGCTTCTCTCCCTTGTATCTCTCGATGATCACCTGCAGCGAACACGGCGCTCTGTGAGTCACGCTGGCATGAAGCAGTGAATGCGACATGAACGCATGCTTCATGCCACAGGATGATGCAGCGGATGTACGAACAGTCAAATAAAAGCGTGATCAGACACACCAGTGCTGACGGGTCTTTCATCATCCTTTGATAGAACCACGATCTCTGTTTGCAGTCTTTATGCTAAGCTAAGCTAACCGGTAGCTGTCTATTTACTGCACAGTCTGACTTGTAGTATAATGTATCTGTGTCCTGTCTACGTGTGTATTTCACATTATTATCTGTATATCGTCACCTGTAATGTCCCCGCTGAGGGACGACGGATGAACATTAGCATGAATGCTAACTCGGGCGTGTTTACATCTTTATGTTGTACTAATGTTCATTAACGAGCTCTGTTCCTATCAGATGAATGCATACAATTCAGAATCAATACATAAACGAGTGCATTAAATGTCAATAAGCAAAATGTCAAAGTACTGACATGTCCCGACAGCGTGAACGAGACTTTATTACAGATTGAAGCGGTAGAATCAAACCCTCGTCTTAATGTCTGGAAGGACAGAGAGACTAATATTTGATTATTATAACACGGTCGATATTGAACGAGTATATCTCATGAACTAATAAACTGATCTCACATGTGAGACTGAATACTTTTGCCTCAGTAACGACCGCTCGACTACGGCACATGTACATGAACATGAATCTGAATATTGATCTCCAGCGTCTGCGTCGTCACAGAGCTGTGTTGGAATCAGCAGCTTACGGGGATCTTGTTGGGGTGCTGATCCCGGATCTGCTGGACCTCTTTGCACCGGTCAGCTGTGGGCAACAAAAGACGAGAGTTCATCAACAAGGAGCTCACATTTAAATGAAAACAGAACTCCTCTTTACCGGACACGGAGCTGTCGTACAGTCTGGTTCTTACTTTAGCTCAGGATGAGGAACGTATTCTTACTCTGCTCTCCGTTTAGAGACAGAACAAACAAACACTTAATGTACGATTTAGGACTTCTGTTTTAGGAGAATTCTGTAAAATCACGTCACTATTTGTAGTTATTTTTCTCAAATTTAATCCAATTTAATCAAAGCACATTTACAACAGAGAAAGTTAAGGAGCCTGAATAGTTCAGGACAGAAACGCACTGAAATAAAACCATAAATACACAAATAAACCAGACACTAAGCCGAGGGTTTGTAGTTTAGTTTAATGTGATATTCTCCCTCGGGGGGGAAAGACTAATTTTAGCCTGAAGAAAACAAAAGCATATGGGTCACGTAAATAAACAATAATCCTTGCTCGTGATTAATTCATGAAGTTCTGGCGCTGAGTTTTGTTTCTGTCAGAACAGGAAGTGACAAACTGAACGTTTCGATGAACTAATGAGCCGGCAGATAAAAGTCATTGATTTTGAGTTGATGTGAGCCGATGCAGAGCTCACGCTCAGTGATGTTTCACCAGCAGCTCAGCGAGTCACGGTGTGAACAGCCAGACTATAACGGCACGCTTGAGTCAAGAACCGTCTTTAATTGAATCCAGAATCTCTCTAATGGTGCGGAGACTCGAGCTCCTACATCACAAATCCACATATTCTGTCTTTATAACTTTAACTGTTATTATTTTAGTGGCTTAACTGTGTTACAAATGAATGTCTTCATTCTCTGTGTGAACTTCATTTACATATCTACCACTTTGCATGTCATTTGTTAGTCAACATCTCTTTTCTTCTGCAGCTTTAGTCTCTTTCACTTTGTAATGTTTTCAACCTCCTCGCTCGCTTCACAACAGACGCTCTGCAAGAAAAGACGCATTTCAGGAAACTGCTTGTTTAAACTCAAATCCCCGGCCGGGTTCAGAGCTCAGATGGATTTGAGGAGCGACGGTGAAAGGACTCTTTGTTTTAGGCTGAGGGAAGAGTCTACGAGTCTACGTGTTCGAATATGCGTCTAAAGATACCGTTAGATCTAGATCTAGACTCTAGGCTAGATCTAATTTAAAAGCTATCACAAATTACATAATCCAATTCTCTTTCTGGCTTTGCATCAAAACAGTCAATGTCCTGTTCATTTCTTGAGTATCTGCTTCTTTTAAAAAGTACTTCTTTCATTACCGGCTCTTTTACTCCTGCTTATAATCACAAAGGGAATATCATACTTTAGGTTGAGACTCATCCTAACGGTGTGTAACGGTGTATTCAGCTTTAAACAGGCCTGACAACCCCTTGTTTACAGCATACTTTGTACCCAACTACTAATATTAAACTGAACAATCCAACTAGTTAACATGGCATCTGTTTCTTTGCGATGCAATACGCTGGTGATGTGTGTCAGTGTGACACAGAAGGGAAACAGGTCAACAGGCCCAGTACTGGTCTAGATAATCCCTGTAAACCATTATGATCATCTCTGGGGTGTAGCCTGAGGGGACTTTATAAACAGGTTATAACCGAACACAACAACACATTCTTAGCCCTCGTTTCTGTGAATAAGCAGATTATGCAACAGAGCGTGTGAGCTCCTCCTGCACAGCGGAGGGGCCTGTTCAGCATCAAGTTACAACATGAATCAGTCAACACGTGTACCGAGATAACGTGTCAGCACAACTTGTTTTCCTTTTAAAGCAAACACGACTGCTAGCACAGCATAGCCCAGCTAGCTTACCCAGAACAAGCTGGTTATGGCCTTAGTAGCCTCAAGGCTAATGTGACAGTGACCCAGAAGGCTTTTAGACATTAGCAGCCAAAAGAGATCAACAACAGGACAACGAATACTGTCATTTATCTGATATTTAACATATTTTAGCACCAAAAAAACGACTCTTTTCTAGACTTGACTTCTTGAGCTTCTGTCCCATGTTGTTAACAATCTGATCTATACAAACATAGCTTTGTAACGGCTACAACAAACACAACACACAAGTAAACACCATGTAACTACACTTGTCAACAGACATGCTAGGTGGCTAGCAGGCCGGCTAACTACCTAGCATGCTATCTAGCTTAGCTAGCTTAAAACAAAACGCCACCTCTGAGGTGGTTTTTCTTACCAAATGTCCTCCTTTGTTTGAAGGGTCTGTCGGACGGCATCTCTGTCGGCGTTATTACACAGTTATAAACTAGTTAATTGTGCAGTATAGCTGCTTTATAACGTTCTGTTGAGTGTCTCTGGTCGTCTCTCTCTCTCTCTCTCTCTCGCGCTCTCTCTCTCACTCTCTCTCTCTCTCTCTCTCTCTCTGTATCTCTATCTCTCTCTCTCTCTCTCTCTCTCTCTCTCTCTCTCTCTCTCTGTATCTCTATCTCTCTCTCTCTGGTCTCAGTCTGAAGCTCCGGAACAAACAAAGCAAAGTAAAAACCGAGGCGCAGACGTCATCCGCTGGATTTAAAGGGGCCGTTCACCAGTTAGTCTCTGAGCGTCTGTGTTACACCTTTATTAGCACTGTCACTTTAATTACGATAGTTTGACCATTAAAGCTATAAAATAATGTTTATGTATTTCATATATAAGCAATTCAGCGCTTTAAAAAAATATTATAACATTCAAATATACAAACATGTACTCACATAACGGTACAGAGAAATAAGAACATTAATTTAAATAACGTCAAATTAGAATAATAATAATGACAATAATCATAATTAGTATATTAATAATTAACAAAAACAGAATAGGGAGGAATGTACTTTAATAATATAACATAATAATAATATAAAAACATACATTATATTAAGGAGTTGACTGCACAGTTGTAAAAAAACAATGTCAATTATAATAATAAAACTGTACAAGTATGAAAGTCTTAATATATTTAAATTTGCATAAATATCTAGTGAAATTGGGGGTTTCCTTTTTATGTATATTTATCATTATCAGTGCCTTTTGAGAACCCTTTAAAAATAAATATGACTGTTATGTGTATTATTATGTATATGTTTACACTCGATTTAGATGTTATTAGTTTAACACAATAGTTTCATTGAAGTCCAACAAGTAACTGAATGTATACAATAGTAGAATAAATGCATTAAAGATTCTGGTTCATTATTGCAAAAATTACATTTGTTTTCAACATCTGAGAATTTTGAGAAATACAGATATGTTGTTGGATATATATTTCGTAAAATATTAATGTAGACTTTATTCTTATTGGACCTTCAGTGCCGAGTCATTTACTGACAGGAAATGATGCAAGACTTCTGCCCGGTTATCAAACCTGTTTTTGTTTATCATAACGCTGATGCTGCATTAGTTTTTACAGCTGAACACACTTGAAACATCGTTTTTTCTCATTTTATGGGAATTGTTTTTACAATAGATATAGTGTCCATATTTCATAATATTTTTACATTTGTGTTGTGAATGTTTCTATTTGTTTCTTGACTTTATTTTCTCATATTATGTACGGAGCGTTTCAGCCTCTTTTAGCTCCTTGTTTTGGTTTAACAGCCCGGAATGAGACTAAAAACATGCAAATTAATGCTAATGTTGCTCTTTGTCTGCTAAATGTGAATAAGCAACTTTTGGCTAACACTATCATCAAAACCACGTTATACGGTGACAACATGCACAAATGGATTATGAGACACAGGACCCCAGAGACACAGTTTGTCATTTCTTTTTAGTCATTTTGAGTCTCTTCATAGTTGTCTTGCACCTCTGTTGCGGTTTTGTCTCTTTTTAGACGTCTAGCATCAAGCTGTAGTGGGTTTGCGTATCTTTATTTGTATGAAGACTCGTTTTGTGTCTCTATGGTAGTTCTGCGTCTCTTTGCATCTCCTTGTAGTTGCTTTGGCTTCTCGTTGACGTCTCTTTGTGACTTTCCAATCAGAAAGATGAGCAGTAACTTTAAACAGAAGGTCTGTAAACAGGTCCAGGGGCCTCTAACCTGTAGCTGACAGACCTGTGCCACAACTACATGTACCAGAATGCATTGCATGCATGCGTCTCACACACGAAGATCCCCGACCATAATCCTCCACACACACCTCTCTCCACTGAGTTTGATTTAAGTGTCAAACTAATAATATAAATATAAATATCAGCATAATGTAAATAAAGTACACGACAACACAAGAACATTTCGTTTTTTAATTTCTTAAAAATAACCATCAGAATCTTGACGCAGCAGAGAGAAGTGTTCGTATGTAAATACTGAAACATCTTTTGCCAACAAAACAATAAATAATCTCAAGTTTTCCTTTTTAAAGTAGAACTGAGAATCATCTAACTTAAAGATGAGCTCTGGCTTCTCTCTCGTGTACGTTACAGCCGTGTCTAGTTTTACGGTATTTTAACTGGTGTGTACTTCTCACTATGTGCTAAATACCTGTGAAATAAACACAGCTACATGAAGTAGAGTTAGAGAGACGACGCCCAGCTGGAATGCTAAAACATGGAAAAAGAAACGTGCCTGTCGTCTGGTTCACACGTCTCCATTTAATTTCATCCACCAATCAGATCGTGTCGTTACTTCCTGGTACAGCAGGAGCATAAGGAGCTTCTGGTAAACGGGTTCGTTTGACTTTAGAGAGACAGACGACGGTTTTAAATATGAAAGAGACAAAGAGAGCGATGAGTCGAGCTGAAGCTCCTCCTCCTTCAGTCCGATGGATTCTGAATGACGATCAAGAAATAGTCTTTATCTGAGAGGAAAAGAGACAAAAATGAAAGTCGATATTGTACACTCAAAGGCTTCATGGTCGCTGCTGCTTGTTGGGACAGAAGAGTTCAATATAACATTTGTTGATCCACATTTGTGTCTTTCTGAGTAATGTGACGCCCGTATATGTTGCATTATGTTTCAGATGTTTGCTCATTAACTGTAGAGGTGGTGGTTCGGTCCTCATGTTCAGGTGTTCTCACCTGGAGCGATCATGATCTCGTTCTTCTTGGAGCGGATGCGGAGGAAGGTGAGGTCGTTCTGGGGGTCGATGTCTCGTATGGTGCTCCTCGCCTTCATCACCAGCTGGTGGATCAGACCCGCGTACTGCACCGTGCTGGGGTTGTCCAGAGTCGTCTTCACGGGGATCCCTGAGAGGAACGAGGGTCATTTACATATTCATGTAAGATAACCGGATATTATAGACTTATTGATTCACAAAGAAGGTAAACAGCAGATCAATTCATCATGATTATGATTAGGAAAGAGAAAGACAAAATGAGAGACGCACCAAGAAAAAGTGGTGAAGGAACGGTTGAGATGAATCATTCCTGATCGCTGCAGTTATTAATGCTGGTTAACCGTCATTAATGGGTGGTGTCGTGGCTGGTTAACCATCATTAATGGGTGGTGTCGTGGCTGGTTAACCATCATTAATGGGTGGTGTCGTAGCTGGTTAACCATCATTAATGGGTGGTGTCGTGGCTGGTTAACCATCATTAATGGGTGGTGTCGTGGCTGGTTAACCATCATTAATGGGTGGTGTCGTGGCTGGTTAACCGTCATTAATGGGTGGTGTCGTAGCTGGTTAACCGTCATTAATGGGTGGTGTCCTGGCTGGTTAACCATCATTAATGGGTGGTGTCGTAGCTGGTTAACCATCATTAATGGGTGGTGTCGTAGCTGGTTAACCATCATTAATGGGTGGTGTCGTGGCTTGTTAACCATCATTAATGGGTGGTGTCGTGGCTGGTTAACCATCATTAATGGGTGGTGTCGTAGCTGGTTAACCATCATTAATGGGTGGTGTCGTAGCTGGTTAACCGTCATTAATGGGTGGTGTCGTAGCTGGTTAACCATCATTAATGGGTGGTGTCGTAGCTGGTTAACCATCATTAATGGGTGGTGTCGTGGCTGGTTAACCATCATTAATGGGTGGTGTCGTAGCTGGTTAACCGTCATTAATGGGTGGTGTCGTAGCTGGTTAACCATCATTAATGGGTGGTGTCGTAGCTGGTTAACCGTCATTAATGGGTGGTGTCGTAGCTGGTTAACCGTCATTAATGGGTGGTGTCGTGGCTGGTTAACCATCATTAATGGGTGGTGTCGTGGCTGGTTAACCATCATTAATGGGTGGTGTCGTGGCTGGTTAACCATCATTAATGGGTGGTGTCCTGGCTGGTTAACCATCATTAATGGGTGGTGTCCTGGCTGGTTAACCATCATTAATGGGTGGTGTCGTGGCTGGTTAACCATCATTAATGGGTGGTGTCGTAGCTGGTTAACCATCATTAATGGGTGGTGTCGTGGCTGGTTAACCATCATTAATGGGTGGTGTCGTGGCTGGTTAACCATCATTAATGGGTGGTGTCGTGGCTGGTTAACCATCATTAATGGGTGGTGTCGTAGCTGGTTAACCATCATTAATGGGTGGTGTCGTGGCTGGTTAACCATCATTAATGGGTGGTGTCGTGGCTGGTTAACCATCATTAATGGGTGGTGTCGTAGCTGGTTAACCATCATTAATGGGTGGTGTCGTGGCTGGTTAACCATCATTAATGGGTGGTGTCGTAGCTGGTTAACCATCATTAATGGGTGGTGTCGTGGCCTAACCAGGGTTAAGGCTAACCCTTTACAAACACTCCAGAATAAATGAGGTCTTTCTTGAATCATCTCACCTTCTGAGTTGACGACGATGATTCCCTGAACTCCGTTCTGGCCCTGGATCCTCTTCAGAGTTTCCTCTACTTCAGCCTGTAAAAGACGAGTTAGCATCAATTAACAGCATCATCTAACACGGCTACAGCATCATCTAACACGGCTACAGCATCATCTAACACGGCTACAGCATCATCTAACTCGGCTACAGCATCATCTAACACGGCTACAGCATCATCTAACACGGCTACAGCATCATCTAACTCGGCTACAGAAGCGAGTGAAACACCTCAGGTTATCACAAAACGACGAGACAACATCTTCACCAGTGAACCTCAGACTAGCTGCAGTCAACACCGTAAAAAACACTAAACCGGGCTAAACTGACAACGCCCGACTAGCATAAATAAGCTAGCAGCGGTTAGCATGTCATTAAACCTATTTTTACCTCTAAATATTCAGTCACAGCGGACATATGAACGTGTTTATGTAATAAACGTGTATCCGGTCATCACTTCCTACCATTTTAATGATATGAGGAGAGATCTGCGTCACAAACGAGTCTCCGAGCTCAGCAGAACAACAGCTAACGGCTCAGTTTTCGTTGCTAAGAGAAAACAACTGACGTCAACTTCCGGGTCAAGTGTCTTAATGCTGCGCTCATGGTCCTCGGCAAAAAGTGGGAGACACGGCCGTCGTGTTATACAATATAAATAAACACGATCTACTCTGTTATGATCCAAGTTTCTGAACTCCAAAAATACATTCTGTGGAACAAGCGAAGGAGGAAGTATTTAGATCCTGTACTTAAGTAAAATGACTCATACCACACTGTTCAAATACTCTGTTACAAGGACAAGGACAAGTACATAAGTATAATCAGGAAAATTGCATTGTACTATTAAAAGTACCCAATGCAGAAAAATGTACCAAGTGACATTTTTTCTAAAACGATTATCAAAATAGCCAATTATTTTTCTATCAATCGACTAATTGATTAATCGAGCAATCGTGTTGTGAAGTTACATTTTCAGCAAAAACCTCACGATTCTTTGGCTTTTTGTATATTTTGTGCGCAAAATTCTTTGTAAAATTAATCAAGTGGAGTAGAAAGTGGAATGAAAGTACTCAAGAACAAATTTGAGGTACTTTTACTTCAGTATAGACTAATATTTAATTAAATGTACTTCGTTACTTTCCACCACTGGGAACAGCAAGGAAACATCGGGGGGAGAATTTAATATTTTAACAGCTGCTAACTTACGAGAGAAAAATGGACATTTAATATTGTATGAAAGTTTTTCGACACAATTTTCAATTTCCTCTTCAGCCAAAAGAAAGTTGTGAAGAACATTCCAGATGTTATAAAACAGAACTTTCTTATGCTTTGTGTTATTTTTAAAAACAACATTAATGATATTTTGTAATGTTATTAATTAGTTAATTTTACTCAAGAAGAAACACAACAGAATACCTCGCGAGACATTTATGTGTTTTCCTAATTAATGTTTCTCGTGAAGGGTAAGAACGTAAACAATGTGGGCGCGGCCAGTTTCTCTCATCAAGTCAGACACAAACAGACAAGTCAGGACCGGAAGTCTAGAGATGTTGCCTTCAAAGTAAAACCAGATGAAAATAAATCTAGTTTTTACACAAAGGGAGGACTGAGTTCAACTCTAGGCAAATACAATTCTGTGAGAGAGAAAAACACATTTAACATTCATGTTTTTATCTGTCAAAAAGTACCTTTGAGATAAAAGAATGATCTACCTGTAAAATAACATCAGGGCACCAGATCCAGATCCATAAATCCAGGTCTTCATTAGTCTCTGTTGATATCAGATTAAGATTATAAAACATTTGTATCACCCAGTGCGATAATAAGATGATTTATTTATTTTATTTTATTTTATTTTATTTTATTTTATTTTATTTTATTTTATTTTATTTTATTTTATTTTATTTTATTTTATTTTATTTTATTTTATTTTATTTTATTTTATTTCATTTCATTTCATTTCATTCGGTTAGATTCTGCTCGGTTCTGTTTTGTTTTGTTTTATTTTGTTTTATTTGTTTTTTGTTCATTTGTTTATTTATTTACCAGGGGCAGTTTACATTGATCTATATTTTAATTTCCTAGCTCATTTTCGTCTCTAGTCTTTATACAAAATCTGAAGTACAACAATTAATGAATTCAAAATAATGTAGTATTGTGTGAGAATTTAAGAAAATGTACCAAAAATAACTATATTTACAAGATACAAACTTTGTGACCAAAACTGAAAAAATGACGATAGTCTAGTTTATCTGCTTCTTATTCACGATGATGTGGTTCTTTATGACGTTTTATTTTTGTTCGTTTTATCTCACTATTGTAATGTTTATAGTATTAGGGTCGGCACAATAAACTCATGCTTTCTAAATATAATTATTATAATAAATGTAGTATTGCAGGATAAAAAATGAGATGCAGTTGTTGCAGTTAAAGTGAGAACCTAACCTTTAGTGTTAAAGGTCAGGTTCATTACTTGTGAGCCTATACTTTAGGCTTTTATTGTTTTAAATCACAACCGGAAGTTGTAGCTGCCTCTCGGTGACGCAGCGCGCGTGTTTGTGACGGAGCTTCATTCACTTCAGAAAGCCAGAAAGCGGAGAAATGAGCGACCAGGACGAAGACCTCGGTGAGCAAAACACACACGTTCACACTTTGAGTGCTGCTGCTGCTGCTGCAGCCGGGTTATAGTGCTCTCAGCCGGGCACAGGTTTAGTGACAGCCCCGCTGAACACGGTGTGCTGGAGGGAGGAGGGGGGGGGCTTTGGGAAGTTAACGCGGGTTATAACCGGGTTATAATTTCACCATGTTTCTCCTGCTAAACACAGATTTAACTGCAGTGAAGTTTCTCAGCGTGTCGGTTTGTTTTCTGATGTTTTTATCTGTTTTTATTACTGTGAGGACTCCGGTTGAGACACCGACTCACTGGTTCCACTGGTGGACCACCTTCAGGTTCCTCCGGTGGACCACCTTCAGGTTCCACCGGTGGACCACCTTCAGGTCCCACCGGTGGACCACCTTCAGGTCCCACCTTCAGGTTCCACCTTCAGGTCCCACCGGTGGACCACCTTCAGGTTCCACCACCTTCAGGTCCCACCGGTGGACCACCGTGTGTCTCTTCAGGAACCACAAATAAATAGTTGTTTGCTGATGTATTAATGGTCAGAATTAATGAATAATTCGTGAATTACAGTTCCTTTGATCAGTAACTGAGAAACATGAAGAACGAGCCGATTGTTTCTCAGAAGAATCCTCGTCTGTCCGATAACGCAACGTGACGTAGGTTCTTCTGACACGTTTGCTTCCATGAAAGATGTGCAGTAAAGATATTAATAAATACTATAAAATATCAACAACAAATCTGTGAAGAATACTGTTAAAATATATAACTTTGAAAATATGATAAATAGTATAAAATATGTACTAGAATACAAATATGACAAATCATATTAAACATGTACAGTAAAAGTATGATAAACATGATAAAATATGTAGAACAAAAAATATGAAAAATACTATAAAACATGTACATTAAAAATATAACATATAATGAAAAGATGACAAAACACTGCAGAGCATGTTCGACAAATCTGTGACAAAATGCTTTAAAAACGTTTTTAAATATGAAAGAATTCTATATATGTACAGTAAGATACAACATTTTATGAAATATGTACAATGAAAATATAAGAAAATACTCTGAAAAGACAGAGAAAAGTACACACTTCAAATATGACAAAATACTACAAACATTATTATAATAAATCTGAGAAAAAATACTTTACAAATCTGTACAGTGAAAATACGCAAAAATACTAATATGTGCAAAAACATATGAAGACATAAATATCTGTGTATGTGTAGTTCAGTGCAGCAGGAGATCTTTGTGTTGTGTTGAGTTCACTGAAGTATTTTAGATGCATTGTCCGGTCTCAGCCCCCCCCCCCTCTTTTTATTTGCCTCTCTTCATGAGTCTCTATCTCCCTCCCTCCCTCCCTCCCTCGCTCCCTCGCTCCCTCACTCCCTCCCTCGCTCCCTCCCTCCCTCGCTCCCTCGCTCCCTCCCTCCTTCCTTCCCTCCACTCCGTTCTCACACTCCGTCCATCTCACCCCAGATCTTTTGGAGGGAAACACCTTCTCGCTGATATTTTTATCCTCAGTCGGAGGTATTGTGTCCAGCGTGACACAAATACACTGACTGTTGTATTTTTATCTGAAAACACGTCCAAATGAAAAACAAAAATGATGACGCACGCGTGTAAGTAGCTGCACGCTGTATCGGAAGTGTTTTAATCAGAGCGCTATTGTGTGTATTTATGTATCACGGCACTGGTTGTTGTATAAAGACATTATATTCTTTATCTGATGCTGCAGGTTGGGAAGTCAAAGCTCGGTTAGATTTCATGTTACAGCAGTGATGTATACGATAATAAAGAAGAAGTATTGTGAGACGTGTACTTGTTATGATGAACAGTAACACGTTGCTCTGCTGGTTCCACACCGAACAGGATGCAGAACGTTCATCTGACTGTGAAAGGTTTGTGGGTGGTAGACTTTCTTACCTCTGGTCAGAGCCAGGCTAGCTGTTTGGCCCCGTTTCCTGTCTTTATGCTAAGCTAACTTAGCTTCACACTTATTTTACAGACGTACGAGTCTCTTCAAACTCTCTGCAACATAGTGTATGAGTGTATTTACCGAAATATCAAAGTTTTCCTTTTGGGAGCAGCATTTTAGTATTTTGACAACATAGATTATTAATTTGAGGGGCGGGATCAGATCAGTCAGAGCTTCATGTGTTAAAGCTGCATTCTCTCTAGTGGCCACCAGGGGGCGACTCCTCTGGTTGTATAGAAGTCTATAGAAAATGACTCTACTTCTCTCTTGATTTATTCCCTCAGTAAACATTGTAAACATGAGTTTATGTCTCAATCTCTAGTTTCAAGTCTTCTTCAATACAGCATGATGTTCATTTAGTACATGATGGTCCATTTAGAGTCACACAGACCATAAAGCAGGGGATGCTTTAGGGCGGGGCTACTGTGATTGACAGGTCTCTAACAGACCATAAAGCAGGGGATGCTTTAGGGCGGGGCTACACGCTGATTGACAGGTCTCTAATAGACCATAAAGCAGGGGATGCTTTAGGGCGGGGCTACACGCTGATTGACAGGTCTCTACGTCACTCCTCCTCAGTCCAGATATCACTTCCTGTTCACTGGTTGTGAAAAAACAAAAAATGCCGAACTCGAGGTTTGTGAACATCGTGACTTTGACTACGTCCACTTCACAGTCTGTGAGAGATACTTCAAAGGAACATCAAATGTTACTGAGTGCTTACACAGGACACAGGACAGAGGACAGAGGACACAGGACACAAGTCACAGGACAGAGGACACAGGTCACAGGACAGAGGACACAGGACACAGGTCACAGGACAGAGGACACTATTAGTTTGTAACTTCAGTGGGAAGTTCCACGTTAACATCTGGCACTTTGCTCAACAACACTGAGCTTGTGTAAGGGTTAGGGTTGCAGCAGCGGTTCATGAAGCCTTAAAGCCTCGCTTCCTTTCAGCGCTGCACCTTTAACTCCACCTGCAATGCAAACATGAGGGAAACACAGCAGCCGCCTCACCGACTCACCTCGCGCTCTCTGCTGCACTTTAACAGTTTATGGAAATTATGTTTTTCCAGGGAGTCAAACTTCAAAATAAGAGTTTGACAAAACAATCCCGCTTACTTTCAACCCCATCACATGGTCTTCATCAGAGAGGTGGGTCTGTTACAGTCACGCTGGTACGTAGCTGTGATGATGTAGTTATCTGTGGTGTTGTTTACCCAGAATGCAGCAGTAATCCAGGGCTCTACAGTCCTCTCTACAGAGCTGCACATGCTCCGTGTGGACGGAGCAGAGAGACAGTCTGTTCAGTCTTTCCATTCTTAGCAAATGACATGTTTTATGACTTGAAAACATCTCAAGTGTTTCAGAGAGAATGATCAGTGAGCTTCACGTTGAAGAGACGGATTCACAGAGAAGGTCTGAGAAGACGAGTCATGTTTTTCTGAACATGACTCGTCTTCTATTCACTAAACCGGTTTCCAGTGTCACGTGTTGCTTCTATCAATTTACCGTTTAACAGCAAGATGAAACCTGAAACATGAGACATGAAACATGAAACCTGAAACCTGAAACATGAGACATGAAACCTGAAACATGAGACATGAGACATGAGACATGAAACATGAGACATGAAACATGAGACATGAAACCTGAAACATGAAACATGAGACATGAAACATGAAACATGAGACATGAAACATGAGACATGAAACATGAAACCTGAAACATGAGACATGAAACATGAGACATGAAACATGAGACATGAAACATGAGACATGAAACCTGAAACATGAAACATGAGACATGAAACATGAGACATGAAACCTGAAACCTGAAACATGAGACATGAAACCTGAAACCTGAAACATGAGACATGAAACATTAGACATGAAACATTAGACATGAAACCTGAAACATGAAACATGAAACCTGAGACATGAAACATGAGACATGAAACATGAGACATTAGACATGAAACATGAAACATGAAACCTGAAACCTGAAACATGAGACATGAAACATAAGACATGAAACATGAAACATGAGACATGAAACCTGAAACATGAAACATGAGACATGAAACATGAGACATGAAACATTAGACATGAAACATGAAACCTGAAACATGAAACATGAAACCTGAAACATGAGACATGAGACATGAAACATAAGACATGAAACATGAAACATGAAACCTGAAACATGAGACATGAGACATGAAACATGAGACATGAGACATGAAACATGAAACCTGAAACATGAAACCTGAAACATGAGACATGAAACCTGAAACATGAAACCTGAAACATGAAACATGAAACATGAAACATGAGACATGAAACATGAGACATGAGACATGAAACATGAAACATGAGACATGAAACATGAAACCTGAAACATGAAACATGAGACATGAAACATGAAACATGAGACATGAAACATGAGACATGAAACATGAGACATGACACATGAAACATTAGACATGAAACATGAGACATGAAACATGAAACCTGAAACATGAAACATGAAACCTGAAACATGAAACATGAGACATGAAACATTAGACATGAAACATTAGACATGAAACATTAGACATGAAACATGAAACCTGAAACATGAAACCTGAAACATGAAACATGAGACATGAAACATGAGACATGAAACATGAAACATGAGACATGAAACATGAGACATGAGACATGAAACATGAAACATGAAACATGAGACATGAAACATGAGACATGAAACATGAGACATGAAACATGAGACATGAAACATGAGACATGAAACATGAAACATGAAACATGAAACCTGAAACATGAAACATGAAACATGAGACATGAAACATGAGACATGAAACATGAAACCTGGTCGCTAACGGGTGGATGGAAACACGTCCAGTGAAGGAAAGACTAGCTGCTATAAGAGTGTCAGAGTGTCCAGAGTGTCAACCCCTTCTTCACCTTTTCTTCTCAGGTGCTTTTGATCCCAACATACCAGAGGAGGGACCTTCAGCGCCTCCTGCTGGCTGGCTGGATGACGTGCACGGATACCAGGGCCACAGAGGAGGAGGTGAGTTTTTAGTCCTGATCCTCTATATGAACCAGTCTCAGTTTAGTCCTGATCCTCTATATGAACCAGTCTCAGTGTAGTCCTGATCCTCTATCAGACCTCCATCAGTACAGAGACCCTCAGAGAGAAGATGGTCTGTTTCTATAGAGTTATTCTTGATGCTCGTCATCGGAGCCACCGGGTCGGATTCTGGTGAAACCAGATGAACTCATGCAGGTTCACCAGAACCTCCTTCAGCTCAGACTCCAGCAGAGACCGGTCCACCGTGGACAGACCCAGATCCTCCAGCAGAGACCGGTCCACCGCGGACAGACCCAGATCCTCCAGCAGAGACCGGTCCACCGTGGACAGACCCAGATCCTCCAGCAGAGACCGGTCCACCGCGGACAGACCCAGATCCTCCAGCAGAGACCGGTCCACCGCGGACAGACCCAGATCCAGCTTCACCTGCAGCCTTGGACCTGCAGTTGGAGCTCCGGAGGGAGGAGGAGAGCTCAGCTCCCGGCAGCAGCAGCTCCTCCTCCTCCTCCTCCTCCTCCTCCTCCTCCTCCTCCTCCTCCTCCAGCAGCAGAGCGTCTCCTCTCTGCTGGAGACCCAGGACGTACTGCTGGACCCGCTGGAGGGAAGGGAGGCACGGGAGAACCAGGACCAGGACTGAGAGGAGCAGACTGTCAGACCTGCTGCAGTAACATGAGAGGTTCTAAAGACTCTGGAGCTCAGAGACACTCCAGCTTTAGACCACAGGGGGCGCCAGAACCAACACTACATGAAATCTCCTCACAGTAACTTCATCCGTGTTCTTGTGTCTGTTCACCTCCAGAGGGCGAAAACCCGTTGTGTCCACCCCCCCCTGCCTACACCCCACAGCCTGAGCTCAACAAGAACACTCTGGTGCCTGACGTCAGGTAACGCACACTAGTAACACACCTCACATATTGATAAGATACTCTGCCGATGAGTCTTTATCTTCCAGACAAAGATATGAAGGCATGATGGGATAGTGTGTGTGTGCATGTGTGTGTGTGTGTGTGTGTGTGTGTGTGTGTTGCTCCTCCAGGGTCCCCACAGTGTCGGAGGATGTGGCCCGGGACGCCCTGCTCAAGTTTGTGGAATCAAAATGGAAGTACAGCTCCAAACCTGCCAGGAACCTGATCTTCAAAGAGCTGAAGCCCGTCTTAGTGTACAGGGTAGGAGCACCTACGTCACCTCCAATATCTTAACATCTCACCGTGACCTCATTCCAGAAGCTGATAGTGTGCAGAGGTATTTCAATGCACGAATGCAAACCACGCACAGTGATGTCAGTGTTTTTACATTCTGAAATGAAGCGTTAAGTTCCTCTTCAAGCTCTTAATTTACTGGGAATCCACCAGACTGATGCGTGACTGTCGTCCTCCTGCAGTATCGACTGGAGACCTACACTGAGACCAGGACCAGCACCTGGCAGTTTGAACCCTACAATGGTAAAAACCACTGGAAGAACTCCGAGCTAACAGATTACTTTTGCTCTTAACATGGACAAAAGGGGGGGGGGGTGACAGTGTTCAGTTCTCAGGCTCAGAGGATGAAGCTGTTCTGTGATTTGATGGACCTGAAGCGTCCAACACAGGACGGCTGGAAGGACACCAGCAGCTTCTCCTGCTGGGTGGTTTCCCTGAGCTCTGCCTGTGCCTACTGTGCTGGTCTTGGTAGACCAGGAGAGGTCTTCAGCGATGTGCGTGTGCAGGAACCTGAAGCAGGGACCCTTTTCCACACCGTCCCCCGTGGACGTCTATTACCAGTTCTTTCATCGTTTTGAGAAAAGTTTGTTCTTCGATGTCTTTGCATCCCTGTCGGCTGTGTCGTCTCATTAGCTAAGCGCTGATGTCAGCATGCTAACATGCTCGCAGTAGAGCTGCATGGAAGACGGAAATGTGGATGTTTGCAGAAAGATGAGCTGTTTAGTTCAGCAGGATTGTCTGAAGCGTAAACACAAATGCCAGAAGTAAAACGTTGATCATCATCAATGACGGGAATGTCTCACTTCAAGAGATGTGAGACGGAGGCTTTATTTCGGGGGTTCATTGATGATGCCGTCCTGTCTCCTAACAGGACAGGCGGTGGACGGTCCTCAGTACGGTGCGAGTCCTCCACCGTGGGACATTCCGATGGCGCTGCCTCAGAGATACAGCGACCGGGTGGAGAAGGTCCTCGTGCCGCACTCGTCCATCGTGAAGGTACGGTGTTCTCTCATTTCCTCACCTGCTGCTTTAACTGCTGTGTCCTTTATATTCAAAGTAATGTACGCTTGTGTGTGTTTAGCTGTGCCACAAGTGCAACGGCTGTGGAAGAACTCGCTGTGGACGGTGCCACGGGAGAGGACAGGTGAGACGTCTCCACCGCACAGACTTCTCTGCAGAAGCAGGCTTCACGATTCTGTCTTCAACATGAAGAGAAACAGTGGAAGCTGTTCAGTGCACCTTCACCCACGCGTCTTCATCCAGACATCATGTGATCATCATCATCATCATGTGATCATCATGTGATCATCATCATGTGATCATCATCATCATGTGATCATCATCATGTGATCATCATCACGTGATCATCATGTGATCATCATGTGATCATCATCATGTGATCATCATCATCATGTGATCATCATCATGTGATCATCATCACGTGATCATCATCATGTGATCATCATCACGTGATCATCATCATGTGATCATCATCATATGATCATCATCACGTGATCATCATCATCATGTGATCATCATCATCATGTGATCATCATCACGTGATCATCATCATCATTTGATCATCATCATCATGTGATCATCATCACGTGATCATCATCATCACGTGATCATCATCATGTGATCATCATCATGTGATCATCATCATCATGTGATCATCATCATGTGATCATCATCACGTGATCATCATCATCATGTGATCATCATCATCATGTGATCATCATCACGTGATCATCATCATCACGTGATCATCATCATGTGATCATCATCATGTGATCATCATCATGTGATCATCATCATCATGTGATCCTCATCATCATGTGATCATCATCACGTGATCATCATCATGTGATCATCATCATCATGTGATCCTCATCATCATGTGATCATCATCACGTGATCATCATCATGTGATCATCATCATCATGTGATCATCATCATGTGATCATCATCATCACGTGATCATCATCATCATGTGATCATCATCATCACGTGATCATCATCATGTGATCATCATCATGTGATCATCATCATGTGATCGTCATCATCATGTGATCATCATCATGTGATCATCATCACGTGATCATCATCATGTGATCATCATCACGTGATCATCATCATCATGTGATCATCATCACGTGATCATCATCATCATTTGATCATCATCATCATGTGATCATCATCACGTGATCATCATCATCATTTGATCATCATCATCATGTGATCATCATCATCACGTGATCATCATAATGTGATCATCATCATGTGATCATCATCATGTGATCATCATCATCATGTGATCATCATCATGTGATCATCATCATCATGTGATCATCATCATCATGTGATCATCATCACGTGATCATCATCATCACGTGATCATCATCATGTGATCATCATCATGTGATCCTCATCATCATGTGATCATCATCATGTGATCATCATCATCACGTGATCATCATCATGTGATCATCATCATCATGTGATCATCATCATGTGATCATCATCATGTGATCATCATCACGTGGCACCCAAAATGTCTTCATCGTAGTGTTCGTCATGTATCTTCGTCCTTCAGTTTATTGAACGGACATTTCCACGACACGTCAGAACTGCATCAATTGATTCATTCTCATTAATAATTGATTCATTGTTTTGTTTGAATTATGTCCGTCACAGTTATAATTTGTTGTGTTACTCAAGAATATTCACTTTACAATCCCATGAACGCAACCAGAGCTGCACAGACGTACGATAGAGGAGATAGAGCAGATTAATGATCAACAAACGAGGACTCGATTATGAAAATACTGACTCGACTCATCGTTTCAGCTCTGAACTTTGTTCTCAATGTTTTCAGAGATGAAATGAAAGAATATGAAATGAAAGAAGCTAAAACAGGGTGAGACGGGTGTGGCGTGGAGTAAACGGGTGCAGTGTGAGGAAACGGAGGAAACATTGATCCTCGTTGTGTCTTCACTCGCTGCAGCTCGAGGCCCAATCACAGACCTCGAACAATGCAAACGCACCTTTGAACGCTGGTCTCATCCACAGAAGCGCTGCACCTTCTGCCACGGACACGGCCGCTCCAGGAACAAGCGCTGCACCTCCTGCCACGGCCGAGGACGCAAGAGGTGAGCGTCCAGTCCGCCGGCTGCTCCTCCTTCCTCTGAACGCGCCTATCCGTCCGGCAGACGCGCTGCTGGAGCTGGAGAGAGTGGGCCGTGAGATGAGATTAAATAGAGTCGAGTAGAGAAGAGTCGAGTAGAGAAGAGTCGAGTAGAGTAGAGTAGAGTAGAGAAGAGAAGAGTCGAGTAGAGTAGAGTCAAGAAGAGTCGAGTAGAGTAGAGAAGAGAAGAGTAGAGTAGAGAAGAGAAGAGTAGAGTAGAGTAGAGTAGAGAAGAGAAGAGTAGAGTAGAGTAGAGAAGAGAAGAGTCGAGTAGAGTAGAGTAGAGAAGAGAAGAGTCGAGTAGAGTAGAGTCAAGAAGAGAAGAGAAGAGTAGAGTCAAGAAGAGTCGAGTCGAGTAGAGTCGAGTAGAGTCGAGTAGAGTAGAGTCAAGAAGAGTAGAGTCAAGAAGAGTCGAGTAGAGTAGAGTCGAGTCAAGAAGAGTCGAGTAGAGAAGAGTCGAGTCAAGAAGCGTCGAGTAGAGTCGAGAAGAGTGGAGTCGAGTAGAGTAGAGTCGAGTAGAGTAGAGAAGAGTCAAGTAGAGTCGAGTCATGAAGAGTCGAGTAGAGAAGAGTCGAGTCAAGAAGAGTCGAGTAGAGAAGAGTCGAGTCAAGAAGCGTAGAGTAGAGTCGAGTAGAGTGGAGTCGAGTAGAGTCGAGAAGAGTCGAGTAGAGAAGAGTCGAGTAGAGAAGCGTCGAGTAGAGTCGAGAGGAGTGGAGTCGAGTAGAGTCGAGTAGAGAGGAGTCGAGTAGAGTCGAGAAGAGTGGAGTCGAGTAGAGTCGAGAAGAGTGGAGTCGAGTAGAGTCAAGTAGAGAAGAGTAGATTAGAGTCGAGTAGAGTCGAGTAGAGAAGAGAAGAGTAGAGTAGAGTAGAGAAGAGAAGAGTCGAGTAGAGTAGAGTCAAGAAGAGAAGAGAAGAGTAGAGTCAAGAAGAGTCGAGTCGAGTCGAGTAGAGTAGAGTCAAGAAGAGTAGAGTAGAGTCAAGAAGAGTCGAGTAGAGTAGAGTCGAGTAGAGTCGAGTCAAGAAGAGTCGAGTAGAGAAGAGTCGAGTCAAGAAGCGTCGAGTAGAGTCGAGAAGAGTGGAGTCGAGTAGAGTAGAGTCGAGTAGAGTAGAGAAGAGTCAAGTAGAGTCGAGTCATGAAGAGTCGAGTAGAGAAGAGTCGAGTAGAGAAGAGTCGAGTCAAGAAGCGTCGAGTAGAGTCGAGTAGAGTCGAGAAGAGTGGAGTCGAGTAGAGTCGAGAAGAGTGGAGTCGAGTAGAGAAGAGTCGAGTAGAGAAGAGTCGAGTAGAGAAGCGTCGAGTAGAGTCGAGAGGAGTGGAGTCGAGTAGAGTCGAGTAGAGAGGAGTCGAGTAGAGTCGAGAAGAGTGGAGTCGAGTAGAGTCGAGAAGAGTGGAGTCGAGTAGAGTCAAGTAGAGAAGAGTAGATTAGAGTCGAGTAGAGAAGAGTCGAGTAGAGTCGAGTAGAGAAGAGTCGAGAAGAGTGGAGTCGAGTAGAGTCGAGAAGAGTGGAGTCGAGTAGAGAAGAGTCGAGTAGAGTCGAGAAGAGTGGAGTAGAGAAGAGTGGAGTAGAGAAGAGTCGAGTAGAGAAGAGTCGAGTAGAGTAGAGTCGAGAAGAGTGGAGTCGAGTAGAGTCGAGTAGAGTCGAGTCGAGTAGAGAGGAGTGGAGTCGAGTAGAGTCGAGTCGAGTAGAGTAGAGTCGAGTCGAGCCGAGTCGAGCCGAGGGCTTTATTCAGTCACTCCGTAGACGATACACACTGCTGTGAGCCACGCCGTCACGCTGTCTCTGTATTTATGTGCTGCTCAGATTCTTCTGCTTCACTTTGCCGTTGACGTGAGAGTAATGTCTGCCGTCCTCAGGTGCACCTTCTGTCAGGGCCACGGCTACAAGACCTGCTGTGTTTGTCACGGCAGCCAAAACCTGCTGCACTTCATCCAGCTCACCGTGACCTGGTGCGTCGAAGAGTAACGCCTTCATCACGACGTCTTCATCACGACGTCTTCATCACGACGTCTTCTTCTGCACGGCTGCTTCTGTGTGCTGACTCGTGTGTGTGTGTGTGTTTGTGTGTGTGTATATGTGTGTGTGTGTTTGTGTGTGTGTGTGTGTGTGTGTGTGTTTGTGTGTGTGTGTGTGTGTGTGTGTTTGTGTGTGTGTGTGTGTGTGTGTGTTTGTGTGTGTGTATATGTGTGTGGGTGTTTGTGTGTGTGTGTGTGTGTGTGTGTGTTTGTGTGTGTGTGTGTGTGTGTGTTTGTGTGTGTGTGTGTTTGTGTGTGTGTGTGTGTGTGTGTGTTTGTGTGTGTGTTTGTGTGTGTGTGTGTGTGTTTGTGTGTGTGTGTGTTTGTGTGTGTGTGTGTGTGTTTGTGTGTGTGTGTGTGTGTGTGTGTGTTTGTGTGTGTGTGTGTGTTTGTGTGTGTGTGTGTGTGTGTGTGTGTGTGTGTGTGTGTGTGTGTGTGTGTGTGTGTTTGTGTGTGTGTGTGTGTGTTTGTGTGTGTGTGTGTGTGTGTGTGTGTGTGTGTGTGTGTGTGTAGGAAGAACGACATCAGTGACTTCATTCCAGACCGCCAGCCGGACTTCCCTGACAAGAAGTTTGAGCAGGTGACCGGAGATCCTTTCTTCGTCGATGAGAGTGTTCTGGTAAAAAACAAAACGTTTATTTTATTTCGATGATTAATTATCCGATGTGAGGATCGATCTGCTGAGTCTTGAGTCTACTTTCAGGTGTACCCGATCGAGGGCTTCCCCGATCAGGAGATCTGCGATGTTTCTACAAAAATGATTAACGAACACCTCAACCGCTTTAGTACCACCAGCCGCATCCTGCAACAGGTACAACAAACAGCAACAAATACTTGTTCACTTGTGCTTTAACAAAAGGTAACAAGTGTTAGAAGCGATACAGAGAAGCTTGATAGTCTGCACACTGAATGCTCTATTGTTTTAAAGAAAGTGCATTAATTACAGTTCAGGAGTTCAGAAGTCTTTTTGTGGTCCGACTGAACGAGACTACGGGTTCAGGTTCAGGTTCAAGACACGCAGAAACACTGCAGTGTGATGAAAAAAACTACAAGACTACAAAGAGACGTAAAAAGACTACAGAGATGTAAAAAGACTACAAAGATGTAAAAAGACTAGAGAGATGTAAAAAGACTACAGAGATGTAAAAAGACTACAAAGATGTAAAAAGACTACAGAGATGTAAAAAGACTACAAAGATGTAAAAAGACTACAGAGATGTAAAAAGACTAGAGAGATGTAAAAAGACTACAAAGATGTAAAAAGACTACAGAGATGTAAAAAGACTAGAGAGATGTAAAAAGACTACAAAGATGTAAAAAGACTACAGAGATGTAAAAAGACTACAAAGATGTAAAAAGACTACAAAGATGTAAAAAGACTAGAGAGATGTAAAAAGACTACAGAGAGATGTAAAAAGACTACAGAGATGTAAAAAGACTAGAGAGATGTAAAAAGACTACAAAGATGTAAAAAGACTACAGAGATGTAAAAAGACTACAAAGATGTAAAAAGACTAGAGAGATGTAAAAAGACTACAGAGAGATGTAAAATGACTATAAAGATGTAAAAAGACTACAAAGATGTAAAAAGACTAGAGAGATGTAAAAAGACTACAGAGATGTAAAAAGACTAGAGAGATGTAAAAAGACTACAAAGATGTAAAAAGACTACAGAGATGTAAAAAGACTACAAAGATGTAAAAAGACTACAAAGATGTAAAAAGACTAGAGAGATGTAAAAAGACTACAGAGAGATGTAAAAAGACTACAAAGATGTAAAAAGACTACAGAGATGTAAAAAGACTACAGAGAGATGTAAAGACTACAAAGATGTAAAAAGACTACAGAGAGATGTAAAAAGACTACAAAGATGTAAAAAGACTACAGAGAGATGTAAAGACTACAAAGATGTAAAAAGACTACAGAGAGATGTAAAAAGACTAGAGAGATGAAAAAAGACTCGAGAGATGAAAACGACCACCTACTGTTTTACTCGGTGGTTCACTCGCTGCATTAATAAAACGACTTCTGTCTCTTTGCGTAGCGTCAGACCATCGAGCTGGTGCCTCTGACTCACGCTCTCTACACTTACAGCGGGAAGGACTTCAGCTTCTTCGTCTACGGAGTGGAGAACAAAGTCTTTACTGCCAAATATCCCTCAGCGTGTTCTATTTTATAAGAAACACAGACGTCATCCTGACTGTACGCGTTCATGTGTGAGTGTCGAATACATTTCAACAAATGATTCATCTGTTAATGCCAAATATCAGCATGGAGTCCAGTTCAATGCAGTGCTTTAAACCAGTGGTTCTCATCTGGTCTGGCTGCGGGACCCACCATCACCCCTTAATGACATACCCAAATGATATATATATATATCTATATATATATATATATATATATAGATATATAATTTGGTTATATCTATATTGAAGAAGTCGAGTAGTAGTAACGTCTCTGTGTAGTAAACAACTGCCAAATCAAATAAAGAAAGTACACATCAATTATATTTTAACAATTATTATTCTAATTTTTCAAATTTAATTGGATGGATTATAAATACATAGAAATACATGAATAAATGTTTTTCTCATTTCAAGTAGAATAACGGCTGGATTAAAGAACAAATTACGTAACAAAATTCATTTTAGAAAACTTATTTTCACTGAACTGCCCTGCAGCTTTAAACTCAGTTCATTCAGGGTGAAGTGAAAAAGCCACAATATTATATTTTTCTCATCTTCTAAAAAGAGAAATGAGTGTTTGAAGAATTCACCTCCATGAGTCTGTCCAGTCAGCGTCTAATGTCTCTGGTCTCTCTGGACATTTCTCTCTGTTGGAGATCGTCCTATGATTTGACTTTCACATCTCACAGCTCAACAGTCCTGCTCTGTCTCTGTGTCCTCGTCTGTCCCCGTGTGTCACGGTGTTTGAACATCTCACTGAGTCAGGAAACGTGTCAGAATACCCATATTTGATTGGCTGAGCTTCATCACGTGATGTGATTCACAACGCATTGGTCGGTGTTTTTCCTGCACCGCTGAACAAGTGCTGTAAATGCTGGAATAATTCCGCTGCATAAAAAATGCCCTTCAAAATAAAATCACAATTTAATTTTTTTATTTTTTTGTCAGGCAAAAGCTGCGACCCACTGAAAACAGGTTCGCGATCCACCAGTTGAGAATCACTGCTTTAAACGACCCAAAGAAAGCCTTAACGAAATTTATATATATATATGTATATGTATATGTACACGGATATAGTACACACAATGTCTGTCACAGTTTACTGCCAGTATGTTTCCAGAGATGAGATGAAAACAGACTTTCTATTGCAGTAATCTTTCAGAAAGCGAGTTTTTATTATAAATCGAACAATAATATTTCGATGATTTATGGATTTAATTTCTGCTTTGTTTGTTTGAGTGAAATGTTTCTACGTCTCAGCTCAGGTCTGTCCAGATGTTCATTCATCTTTCATAAAGGACGGTTTTGTATTTCTGACGATGTCTCAACGGTTGTTTTACAAGTTTTAACCACTTTAGATTTTATATGTAAAATATCGTTTTAGTATTAAAACAAGAGAGACAGGAGATAGTTTATGGAGGTGGAGCCTCTTCACCAAACCTCATCATATGTTCTGTGTTCTTTAATACTCTATTATTATTTCATACAACATGATGAAACCTGTTCAAATGTGTTCATTAAACATCTAAAGTTCTGTCATGTTTGTTTGAGTCGCTGTGAAGAACTTTTGAAACGCTTTAAAGAATCATTTTAACACGACTTCTTTCGTCAGTGGATCCATAACTTCAGATGCAACTCTGGTTCAAATTGTCTCTTTGTGTCTATTATATTATCTATATAATATCTATATATCTATATGTGTACAGTGTGTATTATTTGTAAAATATGTGTCACTGAAACAAAGTTCTTCAGGATTAAATCAAAGCTCGTTGATGCAGGAAAATGAAATACGAGAGAATTAATAAGAAAGAACCGTAATCAAGTTTGTGAAGAAGCAACTTTAAGTTGCTCATATTAATACTTATTACTTTAAAACGAACTGCTTTTGCTTTGTTTAATCTCATTCCACGTTCACAGAAACAGCACAAGATGCAGCGACCAGGAAATGTTTAAGTGATGGAATATTATTATCCTTTATATTTTAGAAAGATGAGTTCATTTAAATAACGGGGTGAGAGATTTAAGATGCAGATCAGCAGCGTGTCGAGTGGTTCAGAAATAAAGATGAATCAATTAAAAACAAATGAAGTGAAAACGCTTTATGAATTTGATGCCATTTATTACAGATTTGGTGCATTTTTGTTCCACTCGCGATGTGATGAAGAATAATCAGAAACCTTCAAAATAAGACTCCAATACCTTAAAGAACACCGCGGGAAAATCAATCAAGATCTTTAACATTTGGAGATGTCTGCAGGAATTGCATTTTTTGCCGATTGGCCGGTGAGCTCTTCTGGTCTGGATATTGCTCAGAAAGCCTCTTCTTGTTGAACACACATGGTGAAGTCACACGTCCTCTGAACTCTGAACTTCCACAGGCTGAGATTCTCCTCGAGCTCATCCTGCAGCGACAGGACGACGAAGTGGCAGAAAGAGTGAACTGGTGGTTTCTCTCCTTCACACCTCGAGTGAAGCAGCTTCTCACAGAAGAAGCTTTTCATAAACTCTGCATACTAATGAGATATATGGAAACATCATGAAAGCATCGTCTGCGCTCTCCGAGCAGAGCGAGTCCTTCTCGTTCTCTCTGGATCGAGTCGAACTCGTTCCCGTGTCGGTGTGTTTGTGTTCAGCACGAATCTGCAGGTTGTGTTTTTATTTCGTTGCTTTCTTTCCAAAACGGTTCAGTTGGCCGACTGACGTCACACGTCACCTGCTGCAGCCGACTGTCTGCTATCCAGGGCTGTGGGTGTTTCTGCAGCCAGTCGCTTCTTGCAGACAAATGTCCCAAATAAAAGCAGAGAATGAGTCGTGATGTGTCATGTTGTTCAGTTTGAGTCCAACAGCACGGGGGGGGGGGGGGCATGAAGCGATGAGCGAATCTGCAAGAAGTTCAATCTACCTTCAGTTCTGCTTATTGATCATATTTATCATCTGTTCCCTTTAAGGTGAAACACATCAGAGGGCTGACAGAGCTCCGCCCCTTACATGACGTCATCTGAGACAAACAGGAAACAGTTTGTTCCTGTTCAGTTCTCAGTGAGAAGAGACTCACCGACAGACAGACGGTAAGATTTACCTTCATCACAAAGCTGTGACTTCACCTGAGGACAGTTACAGGTACAAGTACTAGAGTACTGCAGTACTGATGTACTGAAGTACTTCTACCTGCTGCTGATGGAAAAAAAGAATTTAAACTCAAAGTGAAAGTAACTGAGGGAACTTTATGCAGCAGAGACACTGACTTCCTGTTTTAACTGCTGTCTGCTGTGTTTCCAGCTTCACTCACAGACTAAATGGCTTCCAGATCAGAGGAGGATCTCTGCTGCTCTGTCTGTCATGAAGTCTTCAGAGGTCCTGTTGTTCTGTCATGTAGCCACAGCTTCTGTAAAGACTGTCTGAAGAGCTGGTGGAGAGAGAAACCAACTCAGGAGTGTCCAGTTTGTAAGAGGAGATCTTCAAAGTCACATCCACCTCTAAACCTGGCGTTGAAGAACCTGTGTGAGTCCTTCTTACTGGAGAGAGATCAGAGAGCTTCAGAGCCTCTCTGCAGTCTGCACTCTGAGAAACTCAAACTCTTCTGTCTGGACCATCAGCAGCCAGTGTGTCTCGTCTGCAGAGAATCAAAAACACACAACAACCACAGATTCAAACCCATCAATGAAGCTGCAGAGGATCTCAAAGAGGAGATCCAGAAATCCCTGAAGCCCTTAAAGGAGAAACTGAAGCTCTTTGAACGAGTTAAAGTGAAGTCTGATCAAACAGCAGAACACATGAAGGTCCAGGCCCGACGCACAGAGAGGCAGATTAAGGAGCAGTTTAAGAAGCTTCACCAGTTTCTAGAGGAGGAAGAGGAGGCCAGGATGGCTGCACTGAGGGAGGAAGAGGAGCAGAAGAGTCAGATGATGAAGGAGAAGATGGAGGCTCTGAGCAGAGAGATAGCAGCTCTTTCAGACACAGTCAGAGCCACAGAGGACGAGCTGAGAGCTGAAGACGTCTCATTCCTCAACAACTACAAGGCTGCAGTGGAAAGAGTCCAGCAGCGCCCCCTGCTGGAGGATCCACAGCTGCTCTCAGGAGCTCTGATAGACGAGGCCAAACACCTGGGCAACCTGGCCTTCAACAT
The DNA here is from genome assembly GCA_028022725.1 of Lycodopsis pacificus. NCBI lineage: Eukaryota > Metazoa > Chordata > Actinopteri > Perciformes > Zoarcidae > Lycodopsis > Lycodopsis pacificus. The sequence goes on from CM051691.1 coordinate 30,838,574, forward strand.
CTGGAACAAGATGAAGGACATGGTCTCCTACACTCCTGTGGTTCTGGACCCAAACACTGCTGGTCCAGAACTCATCCTGTCTGAAGATCTGACCAGTGTGAGACGAGGAGAGAAACAGCAGCTTCCTGATAATCCAGAGAGGTTTGATAAATACTGGTCTGTTCTGGGCTCTGAGGGATTTAACTCAGGGACTCACAGCTGGGATGTCGAGGTAGGAGACAGTACATTCTGGTCACTGGGTGTGTTAGCAGAGTCTGTCCAGAGGAAGGGAAGCATACTGTCTGGATTATGGAGAATAGGGTTCAATGGTGATAAATACTCAGCACAGTCACCATCAGGTCCAGTCACTGGTCTCTTAGTGCAGAAGAAGCTCCAGAGGATCAGAGTGAATCTGGACTGGAACAGAGGAAAGCTGTCGTTCTCTGATCCTGATACTAACACACACATACACACCTTCACACACACTTTCACTGAGAGGATGTTTCCATTCATTAACACTGCTGATAAAGTGAATATATCACCAATGAAGGTGTGTGTGACAGTGGAACAGAGCAGTTAGAGATAAAGAGAACATGTAATTGTGATATTGTGTATTTGTTAAAAGGGAACAGTCACTGAGTTTAACCTGCTGTTTCATCCAAAGACATGTTCATCATCGTTTCAGTTATTGTTTCATTTTGGTTTTAATTTTATTTTGTTGTCATGTTTCTCAATGGTTGATCTTTGTGTAATTCTTTGATGTAAATTGACAGTGACATTCTAACTAGCTGCCTTTGTCCCACTTGATTTCCCGTCATCGTGATTTACTGCTTATATATCTGTACATCTTGATTACAATAAGTTACTGTAATTCTAAGATACAGTAGAGCTAATGTACATTTTACCCAATCCTGCTGGTAAAACTGCTGCCAGTAAAATATCGTTGTTTGAATTACAGCAGCAAATGTCTGTATGCTTTGATAACAGTAGCTCGCTGTTCTCCTTTGATACAGTAGAGATTCTGTAAATGTACATGAACTTAATTCATTTCATTTACGGCAATTTTACAGTGAAACGTTTTACAGTCAAAATGAATCTAATGCATTGTAAACATTATGATGACATTTTCATCTGAAGCAACTTATATGGATACAACCCAAACATCTAAAAAGAATCATTTCAGTACATCGTCTTTATTATATCTGCTGAACAACTTCAAGTGCTACATGTGTTCAATCATGTCACTCAGTATTTCTGATGTTCATGTTTGGTTCGTGTCGTCTGTACTGAGTCTTTTTGACTTTCGGTCCATTTTAAATTTTGAATAAAGACATTTTAACATTAACTGCATGTTTGAGCAGCCGATTATTTTAAATTCTAGTTCAGATTATAACGTTTACAAACATTCAAGTCAATGTTTGATTACTGATTACTGATTACTTTACAGCCAAACTTCTGGGAGTTGAAAATGAAAGCTTTGTACTGCAGGTGAGTCGTAGAGCAGCGTGTCTGCGGAGGAGCCGTGTTTCTGCCTCTCACCGTTTAAACACGAGTTAAGTGAGAATACAGGATCGTAAAGAAACCTGGCAACCCTCCACTCCTGCGTTACCAAACGCTGCCCACGAGAGGGCGCTCTGGTGCATGACATGACGCGCAGGGTGTCTGGCGGTGTGTTTGGGGACATCATGTGATGTGGGAACTATAGCAACTCAGAAGCCCAAACATGTTTTATGATACAAATCCTCTGAACTGACATTCAACATGCAGGAAGGATTCATCATAACTGATTTCCAACAAGATGCTAAAATGTTATTCGACAAAGAAAACACATTCAACATAAAAATGAACCAAAAATAATCGTGAAAAGCAAAAACACATCAAGCGTTATTTAATAGGAATGTAAATATTCTCCCACATCAATAACCGGTCCGGCTCAAATACACTGCAGATGTCTCTTTGATTTCTGTGCAGGTTTCTACTTGAATTCATGTTGATTACTGAATATGAATCACTTTTACATGCAAACATTTGATGACCTCTGATGTTAAGATGCTTTACTTGAAACTGTTCGGAGAACAGAAGCTTGTTTTGCATCAGTTTGTGGTGATTCTGCCTCTTTGAGCTTGTTTTCTCTTCTTATTTTATTTTTACATTGTGATGCAGATTGTATTTCACTCAACGATCTGAATTCTTCTTCCAACACCGATCGTCACCTTTTTTACCAAATGTTTTACTTTTATCACATTAGACAAAACAATTTTTTTTTAATATGAAATAATGTCTTTGGTTTCTCTTTTATGGACAAAGTGTAATATTGAAGATTGAAACTGAGAGCTTATCGTTCTCATTTTAAAGTATATTGTGTTTTATTTTCCACGTGTTTCACTGAATGTTTTTTTAAATGAATATAATTAGAAGTAAAGCACTTTGAGCTGCATTAAACAGTAAGAAGTGGGATCTTCCGAGCGGTCCCTGAAGGCAGCAGCAGCAGGCTGAAGGAGCGCGTGTTGTGTTCAGTGATTATCAGGTGAACCCACACGGACCGGACCGGACCCGCTGCGTGGATTACAAAGGGACCGACACAGATCCAGAGTCAGACTTCTGCTCGGTGAGTTCCACAACAACAACAACAACAACAACAACAACAACAAGAAGCTTCATTCTGAAATGTTTGTGTGGATGCTGCCGCTCACGAGGACATAACGACTGAATGAATGTGACTCGTGGAAGAAGAATATATTGATAATATTTCATAGTTTGGTGGTTTTTAATCTTTAATCTTCTCACAGATGACGTTCAGTTACTCCAGGAGGAAAGAAATATCAAATTAAGTTTAATTTCTCTAAAACTGCTGATTCTCATTCACGAAACTGAATAATTCATTCAGTGCGAATCTGCAGTTTATTCATTTATTGATTTGCTCACTTTGAGCGTCATCACTTTCATTTATTTACAACTTTATGTGTAAAACTTTGGCTCAAAATGTAAATCAAACTGAAAGTTAACCTGAAAACTACTTAAAAGTACACTCATCCTGGTGTGTGCGTGCGTGTGCGTGTATGCGTGTGTGTGTGTGCGCGCGCGTGCGTGTGTGCGTGTGTTGGAGGCCATTGAGAAGCTTCAGGAGGTTGTGTCAGAGGTCGGTTGCAGAAGCTGCCGTGGTCATTGAGGGTTGACGAGGTTCTCGTAGGATGTCTGGATTATTAACGATTGTTCACGTTTTTATGATCGTTGAGGATGTTTCCAGGACAGAAGTTGAGGTTTGTGCAAGCCGTCGGGTGGTCATTGAGAAGGTTCCAGAACCTTCAGAGCAGATCCTGCGGTCATGGACAGGTTCCAGGTCAGTGGAGGGTTGTGGAGGTTGTCTAAGGGGTTCCAGGAGGTTCTCTTGTTGGAGTTTGGTGGCCATTGAAATGGTTCAAGGACTCCTTACAGAAGCTGATGAGGGTTTCAGGGGTTCTTGTTGGATATTTTGGGATTGTTACGTGTTTGAAAGTGTTTTATGGTCATTGATGAAGTTTCAAGGACAGAGGTTGAGGTTTTGATGGTCATCAGGAGTTTAGCTGGTCATTGAGGACATTGAGGACATTGAGGGCATTGAGGACATTGAGGGTCCTTATGGACGTTCTGTTGGTTCAGGATGTCTCTGTCAGTGAAATAGTTCCTGCGTGTTTTTAAGGTGCAAGTAGAAGAAGAAGAGTGTCACCGTGTTTGTATTTCTTCTTCTGCTGGACAGATGTTCTCTGTTAATGATCCTCTGACGATGAGTTCAAATACGTCTCACAAACCTGTCTGTCTCTGAGTCAACCTCCCCCCATTGTCACTGCCCCCCCCCCCCCCCCCCACACACACACACACACACTGCTGTACAATCTGTGTGTGTGTGTGTGTGTGTGTGTGTGTGTGTGTGTGTGTGTGTGTGTGTGTGTGTCGTCCTGGCTGCATTGCGTTTCCTCTAATGTTGTGACGCTGATTCACACAGTGTGTGTGTTTGTGTTTGTACTTTAAGAACAGTACTGTGTTGTACTTTGTGTTGTATTGTGTTGTACTTTGTGTTGTATTGTGTTGTACTCTGTGTTGTACTTTGTGTTGTATTGTGTTGTACTTTGTATTGTGTTGTACGTTGTGTTGTACTTTGTGTTGTATTGTGTTGTACTTTGTGTTGTACTTTGTGTTGTACTTTGTGTTGTACTGTGTTGTACTTTGTGTTGTACTTTGTGTTGTATTGTGTTGTACTTTGTGTTGTACTGTGTTGTACTTTGTGTTGTGTTGTACTATGTTGTATTTTCTAATAAGAGCTGAAGAATCGTGGAGAGTGGAAGTTTCATCCTGTTTTCAATGTGAATCAAGTTTCTTTAAGCGATTCAGAACTTTATATTTATTATTTATTTTATTAATAATCTGCTGATTATTTCCTTGATTCATTGTTTTGACAGTAAAGAGTTCACGCCGTCGTCTGTAAAGTTCTTGTTTTATTCAACCGTCCAAAACGTATACTTCTAACTTCAGTTTATTATCATATGAGGAAGAAGACAGAACCTCCAGAACATATTAGAGCAGTGATCCAGAACCAGAGTTCTGTGTCTGTGCAGAGTAGAGAGAACAGCACCATCGTCGTCATCAGCCTCCATGTTTGACCCGTCAATGAAATAATATGAAACATTGTGGACTTTTCCCTTCACTGGGTCACTGGGTCACGGTACAGAACCTCTCAGTGTGATCTCTGCACAATCCTCTCCGATAAAGCCCAGAACGGTCCCAAACAGAGAAGAACCGTTCATGTGTTCATGAGAACACGTGTGAGCCTCCAATGGGAGCCGCTGTAGAACATCGTGACGCCAACATGAAACAGATGGTCTGCTGTAAGATTCAGAACCGTGCTCAGAACCACAGGCGGAGCGCTCTGGTCTGGTTCATAGCGGTAGCGGCAGCGTCTAGGAAGCGGCGTCTAGGAGGCGGCGTCTAGGAGGCGGCGTCTAGGAGGCGGCGTCTAGGAGGCGGCGTCTAGGAGGCGGCGTCTAGGAGGCGGCGTCTAGGAGGCGGCGTCTAGGAGGCGGCGTCTAGGAAGCGGCGTCTAGGAAGCGGCGTCTAGGAAGCGGCGTCTAGGAGGCGGCGTCTAGGAGGCGGCGTCTAGGAGGCGGCGTCTAGGAGGCGGCGTCTAGGAGGCGGCGTCTAGGAGGCGGCGTCTAGGAGGCGGCGTCTAGGAGGCGGCGTCTAGGAGGCGGCGTCTAGGAAGCGGCGTCTAGGAAGCGGCGTCTAGGAAGCGGCGTCTAGGAGGCGGCGTCTAGGAGGCGGCGTCTAGGAAGCGGCGTCTAGGAAGCAGCGTCTAGGAGGCAGCGTCTAGGAGGCAGCGTCTAGGGATTTGATGTCCGTTTTAAGGTCCCGTCCCTGTGATTGGCTGCTGCTGCTGCTGTGCTTGTATTACTTAGGGTGAAGCAGTTCTTGATGGGTGAAGCAGTTCTTGATGGGTGAAGCAGTTCTTGATGAGTGAAGCAGTTCTTGATGAGTGAAGCAGTTCTTGATGAGTGAAGCAGTTCTTGATGAGTGAAGCAGTTCTTGATGAGTGAAGCAGTTCTTGATGAGTGAAGCAGTTCTTGATGGGTGAAGCAGTTCTTGATGGGTGAAGCAGTTCTTGATGAGTGAAGCAGTTCTTGATGAGTGAAGCAGTTCTTGATGGGTGAAGCAGTTCTTGATGAGTGAAGCAGTTCTTGATGAGTGAAGCAGTTCTTGATGGGTGAAGCAGTTCTTGATGGGTGAAGCAGTTCTTGATGAGTGAAGCAGTTCTTGATGAGTGAAGCAGTTCTTGATGAGTGAAGCAGTTCTTGATGGGTGAAGCAGTTCTTGATGAGTGGAGGTCTCTCTGTTCCCTCTTCAGCTGACGGACCTGGTGGATCCTGGTCTCTCTCTGCTCTGCTCCATCACCGGCTTCATCTTTGGGAACAGAGTTTCAGATCATTTTTAAAGATCGTCTCCTCACGCTCACGGAGTCCTCAAAGCTTCAGGACGAGCTGGTATCAGCCGTGCGTTCGGACTCCTTCCTCTGAGTCTGAGCACATCTCCAGGTGGACTCTGGTTGGGGGGGGGGGTGGACCTGTGACCTGTGCTCCAGACGTCTGTCCTTCTGTCTTCCAGCTCGGCTCCTTCATGTGTTTCTGGTTCTCCGTGGACGTGTCTTGTCTCTCCTTCATGTCCTCTCTCTGTCTCCGTCTCATGGTTCAGGCTCTCCGAGGTGTTTCTCATCCAGATCTGCTTCCTTCTTCAACACGTCAGACTCTGATTGGTCGGCTTCTTCTCTCTGCGTTTGCTCTTTTCTCTGCTCAGCAGTCTGAACGATTGAACTAAAATCAGGATTCCTCTTCTGGTTTAAAGAAACTCAAACTTCCCACGTTGACGATGAGCCCTGAAGTCGTCCTCTGTCTCTCTTCTGATTGTTGTTGTTTTCATTGTGAGTCAATGAACAGACATGTCAGCAGCTTCTTGCTGTTTCACGTCATAGATTCCTTCTTCTCTGTGGCACGATGGATTTATTACGTCTTCCTTCTCGAGATAATAAAGCAGAATCATCTCTTCAAGGCGTTCCGTTAAGTTTGCTCGACATCTCAACACAAGAACTGAATGAAGAACAAAGTGTTGAGTGATGACTCGTTCTAGCGCCACGTATCAGTCGTGATGATGACAACAGCTCAAAGTGATGAAGAGTAGAAAGCCCCCCCCCGTCCCTGGGGTAATTAATCTCTCCAGCATGTCAAGGGTCTCGTTAACATGAAATACCTCCGTCTTAAGTCCAGGAGGGTTCCTGATCAGATCTATGTGACATGTTTACATGATTAATGTTCCAGTGAAGTCATGAATCCAGGTCAGGGTTATTTTTTATTATCTTAGATGCTACGAGGAGCTTTCATTTAGTGGCGTTGACTCTGGCGCCCCCTGTGGACTAACGTGGTAGTGTCTCTGAGCACCAGACTCCCAGCAGGAGGAGGAGGTGGTTCAGGACCAGGACCAGGACCAGGACCAGTTCAAAGTAATTATAAAATCAACATACAGCAGGAATATTCTTCTTCATCCTTTCTGAGTGAGAACGTTTTATTTCTGCTCATCATTTAATTGCTGCAACGAGAGATGGTTGAGGATGGTTTTGAACGTTGTTCGGAGTGTTTCTGCATCTGTGAGTCAAACGGTGCAATGCATTCTGGTCGAGCAGCGCCGGCCGCTCCTCATTTGCATGAAGTTAGTTTGTTAGTTTAAAGTGTTTCAGGAGCGTCGGCTGAAACACTTGAAACTAACGGCTGAAGCGACTGTGTTGCTTATTCCTCTCCTACAATGTCGCCGCGAGCAGAGATAGTTCGTGGACGAGTGTCCAGTGTTTCCACCCGACGTGTCTCATGTTTGGAAGGCGATGTGAGCAGACGCTCCCTCTCCTCCAGGGAGCTTCCTCACATCTCCTCAGGCTCCTCTGGGACGCTGGAGGTTAAGTGCTGTGATCAGAAGGTGAACGAGGGGGGGGGGCAGTGAGCCCCCCCCCTCGTTCTACTTCTCTTTACGTCTTAAATCACAAATAAAACTTCACAACTAACCAGAGACGTGAAGCGAGCGACAGCAGGAGACGTTTCATCACGAACTGTTCAGTCTGACTGAGGTTCCATCACACAATGAAACATCCAGAGCCGCCATTAAAACAC
>CM051691.1:30851231-30856231 GCA_028022725.1 Lycodopsis pacificus
TTTTAAAGCAAGCGTGTATTACATAACAAATGTAAAGTGATTTTAACAAATATAAACCTGATAATAATAATATGTGTATCTGAGTATAGTGCAGACTGTTTGTCATGAAAGTCCGGAGAAAGAGGAAGTAAGCAGGGTGTTGGCTTCAAGGGATGGGGAAATAACGGCGGTTGAGAAGAGAAGACACAAAGCATAATAATGATGAAGGATGAGATCAATAATCATTTTATAAGCAAATCTGTACTAAGCAAAGTGATTAACAACTGTAACTGTGATTATGATAACTAATCTGTGTTAGAAATGTGAGTGTAGGAAAAGGGGAAGTACAACAGATGTTGAACACCCAGACACACGCGCAGGGCTTGATTGTGTAAGCGCCCACACAGGGAAGTTGGGGTGATTACCTCATGCACACACACAAAAGTTAGGCACTTTTCGAAGCACATGCACCAAATCAATGATGTCATGTTAATCATGTGCTGAGGGAGGACGTGTTGGAGAAGAGGGGGGAGAGAGGGGAGAGGCAGCCCAAAAGTGTTATAAAATAAGTAACTTGCAAACAGCAAGACGGGAATTCACGACGGGACGCTGACCGAGCCATCCATGGAGAAACACTGGACCTCGATCGACAGCCGCGTCGGAGGACTTCGTCTCTGCTCACGGAAAAAAGACCGCTGTTCGTGGACAAAGATTGAAAGACGGAGATTTTCCTCTCCCCCTGCTTGACTTTACCAACTGAACAACGGAAGAACACGGCAGCCCTAGAAAGACTTTGTACTGAGCCTTGAGGGTTGCTGATCGAACTCCGCTGTGCGAGCAGGAGGAATCCGAGGGTCCGGCCGGACCCTCGTTCCTAACACCTCCAAAAGAACTTTTCCATCGGACCTTTGAAATCCAGCTCCGACCGAGACGACGCGTCAACCTAACCCAATGAGTATAATCTAAAGAAGAAAATTAAATTACGAATCAAGTGTAGTAACTATTTTTATTATGTGAGCTGTAGCCTGAATCCCTGCTAACAAAATATATATATACATCCTGCAATAAATATCTAATCTGCATTTAAAGTAAAACTCTCAATTGCATTCATTTGCTTAAAGTGGTAAATGTTCCTCGTGGCAAGTAAAAAGTTAAGTCTATTGTATGTCTTACAACTGAGTTCTGAAAGGTTATCCTAGTGACTGAATCCACTTAACAACCCCTTACGGTTTTAGAAGTGATCCTAGCCGTTAAAACCTAACCTGGCAATTTACCAAGAGCACGGATCCATAAGAGGAAAGCTGCCATAACCGACGCGACTGGTGGGAGCGCCCGGGGCCTGGGTGGTCCCTCGGCCGAGCGCGCACCGACCGGAGGAAGCAGGGTAGACGTCGGGAGTAACGGCAGTTAGCGGAAGCCAGGCGAGTTTCCTCGCAAGAACACCAGCTCGGAAATCTTTTAATAGAGAGCTGAGTCAGTAGGTAGCCCCGTATCGGGCCAAAGAACCCCAGGATCTAACACGTGGCGCCCAACGTGGGGCAGAACCCCAGCAGCCAAGAGAGGCTGCCGTTCGTGTACGAAAGACCTGAGAAGGAGGTGAGAATTGGGTAGAAAGTAACGCTGCCCAAGCCTCAAAGAAGTCCGATTGCGAGACATCCACGAATCGAAGCTGTGCATGGTATTTACAAGCCAGCACAGGAGAAGCCGCAGGCGACGGAGGAGCATCGATCAGAAACATCCGACCTGTAGAGGGGCCAGAGCCCGACCCCATCCCTTACTCAACGCGCGACGAGAGGCTTTGGGAGGACGGCGACTCGAGACAACAAAGACAAAGACAAAGTCCAAGATGCAAGAGTAGCAGAATGGACCAGACGTTCCAGGGACCGGCCGGCAGACGGAGGCGACCCAGCGGGACGAGCCAGCGGCCCCGATGAAGGAATCGCCACTGGACGGCAGCGAGGACCAGAGGGACGACGCGGCAGAATGAGCGGCATCGGGAGAACCGACACCGGATAAAGACAACAGAGGCAACGTCCAACATCAGGTCATCCTGTACGGAAGAGGATGGACCACCTGGGACGCTGCCATCCAACAACACCTAACCGACCTACATCAAGAAGAAAGTAGGGCGTCGGTTAAAGGAGAAGTGGAACAGCAGTGCAAAGAGAAGGGTGAAAAGAGCTAGAGTCATAACTGATAGTTATTACTGGGCTCAGGCCCTTAACGAAGACCTGTCCATATGGGAGGAAAATGGGTTGGAGAGCGCTAAAAGTTAAAAAGTGGCTCATCAAGACCTATGGAGAAAAATAGCCGAATTACGGCTAAGCATGGAGCTCGAAGTGGTGCACCAGAGGGCCCACACGCGAGAAGGAACTCATTGGCAAGGAAACGAAGAAGTGGATCGTTTCGTCCAGATGAGACAAGTTGTCTTTGTTGGGATCGAGAAGTGGGAAGAATTGCCCAAAGGAAGGGTAGTCCCAGAAGAGAGCGTGGAGGAGGTGGTGCAGGCGGTGCATGGCGCACTAGGATATGCAGGCACCGTTCCAACGCAAAGGGAACTGGGAAAGCAGCGACTCTGGATTCCTGAAAAAGAAGTCCGCAGAATCCTAAAAGACTGTGAGTTGTGTGGTCGATACAACGCAGGAAGGAGAGGACAAAGGGTGGGAGGACTCACCATTAAAAGTACTGTACCCTGGGGCTCTATCTGCATGGATGTGGCAGGACCCCTTGGGGTACCAGGGAAGAGCAGAGAAAAGTACCTGTTGGTGCTCGTGGAGTCAAAGCAGCCAAAGCCAAGTACGATAAATCCGACATAGTAGTCAAGATATTGGACAGCAATACTGTTCAACTCAAGAAAAGAGGAATCCAAGGAGTAGGGCAGCTGAAGCCGGTTCCGTACTAGGAGAAACCAGGAACTCAAGAATGGCCACCAACATACAAGATTTACCTCCCTACGTCAGAGTGGCCAATGTCAAAGGGGTGGTTACCATGAGAAGGAGTGCTACGGGGCTCTGGGCAGGAAGAGCCCTGAGGAAGTTGGGTTGCGCAAAGAAGTGATTTCTCTCCAGAGAAAAAGAAGTGTTGCAATGGAGAGAAGTTAAGAATGCCTGTGTGGTCTGCCTGCTGCCGACCACCCTAGCCGTTGCATGGCAGGGACCCGGAGACCAGAAACCACGCCGGGTCACAGGAAAAAGAAGAGAATTTAACCGAATGCACCATAAACCAGTGAAGGTTATGGATGCATGCTTATGCGGTACATGCCGTGTGGAGAAGTTAACAAGGTTAACCTTCATCACCTAGTGGTAATCGACAGCTGAGAGCGGGCATCAGGACCGTCTTCACCAGAGGACGACGTGCTCGTCATCACTGCCCCGGCCGATGAAAACTTCCTGTGAGATTCCTACTAGCTAAGGCGAGGCAGCCTGTGACCTCAAGAAGGGGGTGTCAAATAGAGTTGAGCTCCAGGGAAGCTGCCTTAAATGAGGGAATACATGTTCGGTATGTAAATTAGGCTAAAGGGACATAAAGCGTATAATTATAGTTTAACGGATGAAATCGAATAATCATTTTAAAGCAAGCGTGTATTACATAACAAATGTAAAGTGATTTTAACAAATATAAACCTGATAATAATAATATGTGTATCTGAGTATAGTGCAGACTGTTTGTCATGAAAGTCCGGAGAAAGAGGAAGTAAGCAGGGTGTTGGCTTCAAGGGATGGGGAAATAACGGCGGTTGAGAAGAGAAGACACAAAGCATAATAATGATGAAGGATGAGATCAATAATCATTTTATAAGCAAATCTGTACTAAGCAAAGTGATTAACAACTGTAACTGTGATTATGATAACTAATCTGTGTTAGAAATGTGAGTGTAGGAAAAGGGGAAGTACAACAGATGTTGAACACCCAGACACACGCGCAGGGCTTGATTGTGTAAGCGCCCACACAGGGAAGTTGGGGTGATTACCTCATGCACACACACAAAAGTTAGGCACTTTTCGAAGCACATGCACCAAATCAATGATGTCATGTTAATCATGTGCTGAGGGAGGACGTGTTGGAGAAGAGGGGGGAGAGAGGGGAGAGGCAGCCCAAAAGTGTTATAAAATAAGTAACTTGCAAACAGCAAGACGGGAATTCACGACGGGACGCTGACCGAGCCATCCATGGAGAAACACTGGACCTCGATCGACAGCCGCGTCGGAGGACTTCGTCTCTGCTCACGGAAAAAAGACCGCTGTTCGTGGACAAAGATTGAAAGACGGAGATTTTCCTCTCCCCCTGCTTGACTTTACCAACTGAACAACGGAAGAACACGGCAGCCCTAGAAAGACTTTGTACTGAGCCTTGAGGGTTGCTGATCGAACTCCGCTGTGCGAGCAGGAGGAATCCGAGGGTCCGGCCGGACCCTCGTTCCTAACACCTCCAAAAGAACTTTTCCATCGGACCTTTGAAATCCAGCTCCGACCGAGACGACGCGTCAACCTAACCCAATGAGTATAATCTAAAGAAGAAAATTAAATTACGAATCAAGTGTAGTAACTATTTTTATTATGTGAGCTGTAGCCTGAATCCCTGCTAACAAAATATATATATACATCCTGCAATAAATATCTAATCTGCATTTAAAGTAAAACTCTCAATTGCATTCATTTGCTTAAAGTGGTAAATGTTCCTCGTGGCAAGTAAAAAGTTAAGTCTATTGTATGTCTTACAACTGAGTTCTGAAAGGTTATCCTAGTGACTGAATCCACTTAACAACCCCTTACGGTTTTAGAAGTGATCCTAGCCGTTAAAACCTAACCTGGCAATTTACCAAGAGCACGGATCCATAAGAGGAAAGCTGCCATAACCGACGCGACTGGTGGGAGCGCCCGGGGCCTGGGTGGTCCCTCGGCCGAGCGCGCACCGACCGGAGGAAGCAGGGTAGACGTCGGGAGTAACGGCAGTTAGCGGAAGCCAGGCGAGTTTCCTCGCAAGAACACCAGCTCGGAAATCTTTTAATAGAGAGCTGAGTC
>CM051691.1:30858731-30873731 GCA_028022725.1 Lycodopsis pacificus
CCCTCATTTCTCCTCTCTTACCTTCGTGCGTACCGATCTTTAACGGCCCCTTCAGACTGATCGGGACTTCAGTTCTGACTCACTGACACCTGGACTCCTGTGTTCAGCTCCGGCTCACTGCCTCTCATTCTGCTTCTGGCCGTCTCAAGAGGCGTTCCAGTGAGCAGCTCCACGGTGAGGAATATCACACGTCCAGACATCGTACGATCGATAGACGGACAAGCTAACGTTAGCCTACCAAGCTAACGTTAGCCTACCTAGCTAACTGGAGCTGCGTCCCGATGACGTGTGCTGTCACCACAACAATCACCACGGAAAACAGATCAGTGTCCGTTCTTCTCCTGTTTCTGTTTCTATGGTTGGGACACAGTCTGCATGTAATAATAGAATGTAAAGTGAACACCAGATGACTATGCAGCCCTCGTACCTGCGTCATGACTGTGAGGCCCAGTCTGACCTGTAACTATAACAGCATCATGCGATAATGACTGACGAACTCTCTGAACGGTTGCCATGCACTCAGCTGGAGATCCCCCTTTACAGACTCAAGTTTGGATGTTTCATGTTTAAATAGGCTGCCTGGAGGTTTCTGTAAGGAGCTTGTTGAGGTAATAACAAGCCTCAGGTTCCCGCTGGCCTCTTCATGCTCCGCCCGTCCCCAAAGCCCAGCCGTTCATCAGCCACAGCGCACAGCAGTGATGAGATGCACTCTCACACACGCTCATGCACACAAGCAGCGAGATCTGCTCGCGCTTCCCTTCGCAGACGTCCCGGCCTGCTGATCTTCGTTCCCTCGCTCCAACAACAAGCAGCAGTTTCCCTCTGGGCCGCTTCCAGGAAACACGAACCAAAGCTTCATGCTGCCGTCGACAGCAACTCAAAGCGTTCATGGTGCGTTCATGGTGCGTTCATGGTGCGTTCATGGTGCACCTGTAGTATGAATCATGTTCAGGTCCTTCACACTGCGACGTCTGCTGATGAGACTCGACTGTGTTCTACTCTGTGGACGTGATGCAGTCGGCCTGAAGTTAAGATACAGAGAGCTTTGATGAAGATTATGTTTTGTCTTTCTTGGAAAGCTGGGAGTAAAAGATAGAGACAGGAAACAGGAGGACGAGTGGGACGTGCAGCATGCAGTGATATGTGATACATCTTAGTCTTAAACGCAGTTTTAAAGAGTAAAGGATAGGATCTATTTTAACCAGGAGACAACCGTCACGTGTTAAAGCTGCATTCTCTCTAATGTCCACCAGGGGGCGACTCCTCTGGTTGTATAGAAGTCTATGAGAAGACGGCTAACGTGGCTAACAGACAGACAAGCAGCTAGCGGTGAGAAGAACATGAGCACCAGACGGTCTGGAGGTTGAGTTGACGTGTTCCCGACACGCTCATCTGACTATCTCGTTCTGTGAGATTAAATATCATATTTCATCACACAAACTGTGATGAAGTCATTCACATCAGGACATGGTGATGAAGCTGACTGAGATGTCTTTTACATGATGGAGCAGATGTAACTTCTAGAGGACGCAGGTCACTGTTATTAACATGAATGATGTCCTGATCACATACTTTCCTGAATGTTGGAGGATGAAGATCATCAGCAAAGCTTTACTCACACTGTGATGGTGTCATTGAGTAGTGATTGCGTGTTAAAGCGCACCGGGGGATCCGTATGGATCGCATATCGACATCGGTCCGTTACTTCTGGATGTTGTAGTTTTAAATGCTAAAGATTTCTTCTCCTACAACAATGAATGACTTCTTCAACCGTCGTGTGAAGCAAACTGCTGTATCTGAGCGATGGATAACGGGAACAATGCGGCTGAAGAAAGCGTAGTAATGAGTGACTAACTTGAAGGATAAGGCAGCTGTGTCAGAATCAAGAGGCCCGTTTCCTATTCTCCTCCTCCCGGACGCTGCCGTCTGGAAGCGGATGACATCAGCCTTCCCTCTTCCCAGAATCCCCCTGAGACGGAGATCGGGTATTTCCTCGAGGCCTTGGTCATCACAGGGAGAGGAGGAAGACGGTTTCCTCTTCCCAGACTTCCTCGTCCAGTGCGGCTCCGTTCCCACGCTGCTGTTTGTTGGTCTTGACTCTCGTCCCTCTGAAGACACGAGCCGTGCGCTCACTCGCTCGACCGCACAGCCTTTCACCTGGACGTGCAGCCGGAGTCTTCTTTCTCCTTCAGACGTTTCCGTTCACCTTCATGAACTGTGGCAGAATGAAGCTGATCAGTGTTGTTGTAGCACAGTGAGAGGTTGACGTTGGGTTCTCGGACCTTGGTCCAGCTTCTCTTCTTTGAGGGTTTAGTCTCTGATCTCTTCTCTCTGACGACCCTTAAAGGTCTAACATGCAGCATCATCGTCTACACGGGAGGAATCCTCCTGCTCTCATACATCTATACCGCTCATGAGCTGCACTTCGTAGATATCTCAAGAAATCAATTTGTATTCGATCCACGTGATCATGAACCAGGAAGTATAAAGACCTTAAAGCCCACAGGACCAGCAGGAGAGGAGGTGGCTGACTTACACAATAAAAAGAGACGACGAGTTATCTTAACCCAAACCAGCGTCGATTATTAAACCTGCAGTGCTTCATGGTGATGAAGATCACCAGTCTGTCTCTGGACATGAAGTGACCTGATGTAACCTCAGCAGACGGGATCTCTGCTGGATCTCCTTTATCTTCTCTGATTGATCACATGCTCATGAACATACAGGTTTAAACCACATTATCTCACATCGATCGCTTTTACAGATCGCTTCCGTCAAAGCTCACGAGCAGCAAACGTATGTAAATATATGCTCGATATCAGAAAACCGTGTGAGCGATGAGCTGGATCCAGACTGAGACCTTCAGACCGTCTCGCTGCTTCAGAAACAGAATCCCAGAGTTCTGGTTTCACTTTGTCTCTGGTTTCATCACTAGTGGTTATTAGTGCATCTGGGATTCATATAGTTCAGAGGTTTAGACAGAAGACTGAAGATAATGCAGAACAGAGGTATTCATCGTCTCGTCATCGTGTATTTATCGTTCAGGAGTTTGTTTCTTCACTTCATCTTCTTGTACAGGAAGTCTGACTTTGTTCCAGGAGAGCTTTGGAACATTTCTCCATCGCGCGCTGCTGTCCTGGATTCAAGAATGTTGTTTTGGTTTCCTGTGGAGAGTCTGACGTCTGAGACATGAAGAGAGGATCGACTTCTGTAACTATGGGAATAAAACAGTCAAGATTTCAGATGAACCCAAAGACTGAACCATCAAGTCACGGCATGTACGGAGAGCACATTTCATGTTAATGTCATCGTTGATCTCGTCTGTTAGGAACTCTCTCGAATATGAGTCAGTAATGAAACACACCTGAGAATAATCAGTGATTGAGAGGACCAGACTCACTGAGAGGTATCGAGATTTAGAGACGCACAAAACAACTAGACATACAAAGACTACAAAGAGACGCAAAAGAACTACAAATAGATGAGAAATGACTACAAACAGATACAAAAGAACAAGAGGCTAAACCATGCAGTGTGAGTCTGTGTGGGGCCTTCTGCATGTCTGTTGGGCTGATTGTCTCATCATCCACCGATGAGTGACTGTGTCATTAAACTGATCAGTAACTTCTGAATACTTCTCGTATGTTTTTATTCAGTGTAAATGCAGCAGGCCTGTTTCCATTCAGTCTCTGTTTCTGCTCCAAATGAGCTTCTTGTGTGTTTGGGTCTGAATGGAGGATCCTTCAGTGACTGAACCAGACACCAGCGCTCCATCGACGCCCCTCAGCTGCTGCTTCACTCTTCCTCTGCACGTCTCCGTCTGGTTGGAGCATGTTGTCACATAACAGCACATCAGAAGCACTCGTCATGATGTCATTTCCTGCTTCAGGTTCGCATTGATCTCTCTGTGACATTTAAACATATTTGGTACATTTTTACATACGATAGGACGGAAACTGTGTAAATCCAAATAGAAGAAATGAAGCAAATAGATGGCCTCACAATATTCATGTGATCTGAACACGATCATAAAACACACGAGTGATACAAGTCAGTTTGGCTTTTATACATAAAGCAGGTGTTGAACATCGCAACGTCTGGCAGAACTTCCAGTCAGTAAATCAAAGACAGTTGCGTGAAAGAACAAACGTTTGAACGTCAGAGGAAGATTTACTGTCTTTCTTTCATCATTTCCACATTTCATCCCTTTCACATGTCAGGATGTGTTCCTCCTCCTGAGAAAGTAGGTCTGAACATTTCCAACATGTTTCATGTTTCAAGGACAGGATTTCTTCTTTTAGTTCTTACATGCAAACTTAGTTTTCATATGTTGTTGAAGTAACCAACCAGAGGAGTCGATGTTCAGGCCTCAGAAGCACTGCGTTCACAGATACTGTGCTTTTTAACCCAAACGCCACCGCGACCTCCGACCCACACGGACCTCCGACCCACACGGACCTCCTCCGACCCACACGGACCTCCTCCGACCCACACGGACCTCCTCCGACCCACACAGACCCCCGACCCACACGGACCTCCTCCGACCCACACGGACCTCCTCCGACCCACACGGACCTCCTCCGACCCACACAGACCTCCGACCCACACAGACCTCCGACCCACACGGACCTCCGACCCACACGGACCTCCTCCGACCCACACGGACCTCCGACCCACACAGACCTCCGACCCACACGGACCTCCTCCGACCCACACGGACCTCCGACCCACACGGACCTCCTCCGACCCACACGGACCTCCTCCGACCCACACGGACCTCCTCCGACCCACACGGACCTCCTCCGACCCACACAGACCTCCGACCCACACGGACCTCCTCCGACCCACACGGACCTCCGACCCACACGGACCTCCTCCGACCCACACAGACCTCCTCCGACCCACACAGACCTCCGACCCACACGGACCTCCTCCGACCCACACGGACCTCCGACCCACACGGACCTCCTCCGACCCACACAGACCTCCGACCCACACGGACCTCCGACCCACACGGACCTCCTCCGACCCACACAGACCTCCGACCCACACGGACCTCCTCCGACCCACACGGACCTCCGACCCACACGGACCTCCTCCGACCCACACGGACCTCCTCCGACCCACACGGACCTCCTCCGACCCACACAGACCTCCGACCCACACGGACCTCCTCCGACCCACACGGACCTCCTCCGACCCACACGGACCTCCGACCCACACGGACCTCCGACCCACACGGACCTCCTCCGACCCACACGGACCTCCTCCGACCCACACGGACCTCCTCCGACCCACACGGACCTCCTCCGACCCACACAGACCTCCGACCCACACGGACCTCCTCCTCCTCATCAGTTTCAACTCAAAACGTAATTCACACGCAGTTTGGTGGTTTGTGAATATGAATATTCACAGACGGGCTGAGCACCATCGTGTGAAAGTGTTCGTGTTTTTTCAAGCTTCCGTTGAAGTTTATTTGTGAACGAGCCGAAAGGATTGTTGGAGTAGGAACGATCAAATGATCGATCGATCACATATATCACGACGATATAACTGGGGCCGTTTGTAGTCATTCAGTTTAAATGTCTTTCATCACCTGCTGTCTTCATGAAGTGGACGCACTGCTCAGTGAGGAACACACATTTGGAGCCAGATTATTGAGATTATTGATTATTATTAATCTTATTATTGTCTCATGACAGGAACCTTCAAGCTGCTTTTCTCTTTCTTGATCCACAACGGAGAAACGTGGCATGAAAATAGACTAAGACGGTATTTCCATTAAAACTTTCCTTTAAAATGTGATTGGCAGCAGTAGAGGGATGATCTCAGTAGAGGGATGATCTCAGTAGAGGAATGATCTCAGTAGAGGAATGATCTCAGTAGTGATGATCTCAGTAGAGTGATGTAGAGTGATCTCAGTAGAGTGATGATCTCAGTAGAGGGATGATCTCAGTAGAGGGATGATCTCAGTAGAGGAATGATCTCAGTAGTGATGATCTCAGTAGAGTGATGATCTCAGTAGAGTGATGTAGAGTGATCTCAGTAGAGGGGTGATCTCAGTAGAATGATGATCTCAGTAGAGGGATGATCTCAGTAGAGTGATGATCTCAGTAGAATGATGTAGAGTGATCTCAGTAGAATGATGTAGAGTGATCTCAGTAGAATGATGATCTCAGTAGAGTGATGTAGAGTGATCTCAGTAGAGGGATGATCTCAGTAGAGTGATGTAGAGTGATCTCAGTAGAGGGATGATCTCAGTAGAGGGATGATCTCAGTAGAGGAATGATCTCAGTAGTGATGATCTCAGTAGAGTGATGTAGAGTGATCTCAGTAGAGGGATGATCTCAGTAGAGTGATCTCAGTAGAATGATGATCTCAGTAGAGGGATGATCTCAGTAGAGGGATGATCTCAGTAGAATGATGTAGAGTGATCTCAGTAGAATGATGATCTCAGTAGAATGATGTAGAGTGATCTCAGTAGAATGATGATCTCAGTAGAGTGATGATCTCAGTAGAGGGATGATCTCAGTAGAGTGATGTAGAGTGATGATCTCAGTAGAGTGATGATCTCAGTAGAGTGATGTAGAGTGATGATCTCAGTAGAGGGATGATCTCAGTAGAGTGATGTAGAGTGATGATCTCAGTGGAATGATGATCTCAGTAGAGTGATGATCTCAGTAGAATGATGTAGAGTGATGATCTCAGTGGAATGATGATCTCAGTAGAGTGATGATCTCAGTAGAATGATGTAGAGTGATGATCTCAGTGGAATGATGATCTCAGTAGAGTGATGATCTCAGTAGAGTGATGTAGAGTGATGATCTCAGTAGAGTGATGATCTCAGTAGAATGATGTAGAGTGATGATCTCAGTAGAATGATGTAGAGTGATGATCTCAGTAGAGTGATGTAGAGTGATGATCTCAGTAGAATGATGATCTCAGTAGAGTGATGATGTAGAGTGATGATCTCAGTAGAATGATGTAGAGTGATGATCTCAGTAGAGTGATGATCTCAGTGGAATAATCTCAGTAGAGTGATGATCTCAGTAGAGTGATGATCTCAGTAGAATGATGTAGAGTGATGATCTCAGTAGAATGATGTAGAGTGATGATCTCAGTAGAGTGATGATCTCAGTAGAATGATGTAGAGTGATGATCTCAGTAGAATGATGATCTCAGTAGAGTGATCATGTAGAGTGATGATCTCAGTAGAATGATGTAGAGTGATAATCTCAGTAGAGTGATGATCTCAGTGGAATGATCTCAGTAGAGTGATGATCTCAGTAGAATGATGTAGAGTGATGATCTCAGTAGAGTGATGATCTCAGTGGAATGATCTCAGTAGAGTGATGATCTCAGTAGAGTGATGATCTCATCCAGACGGTGACAGTAAAGCGTCTGATTAGTTTCCGTCTCTCGATGTTCGTGGCCGTTTGAAGGCGTTGCACTCGTTCCATGTGTTGTCGTCACTTCTGCTGCTGCTCCGGCTCTGGGACCTCAGCGCTGTGGTGCTCTGCTCCTCACACAGATGCAGATGTCGGGTACCAGGCTGCCTCAGGCTGATGTCAGACGTTTCATAGCAGTTTCAATCTGAATCTTCTATCAAGTCTCTTATCTTTTTGTCAAAAGGTACAAATGCCTTTATCCTAAGAAGTCAAACTTAAACATTCCAAGAGCTAAAAGTTAAGCTGTGCCAGATCGATGAGTCACTTCCTGTTCATTTGAATGAGAACATGAATGTTTTCCATATTGCTCATGGACATCTGAGGCTCATGGGAATCTCTTGATTTTGCAGATATTAAGTCATTCAATTAACGGAGAACTTTGCCGTCAAATATGTGATGCATTTAATTGTAAAGGAATCCGGTGACTCAGCCCGCGCAGTTAAACTGAGATTCTTCAGCTTCCCCCTCGAGCTCACCTCGTCCTCCTGGAAACACAAGAAAACATTTAATCCCTCGAGCGGCAGCGAGAAAACGCTGGTGGGTTGTTTTTCTTCTCCTCCTCCTCCTCCTCCTCCTCCTCCTCCTCCTCCGGGGAGACGGAGGTCAGAGAAAGCGTTTGAAGTATTCTGAGGCTGTGATTTGAAGTCAACGGTGTGAACATCGTCTGTGAACCTGCAACACAAACTACAACTACAACATAAAGAAACAACTTTTTTGTCCCTTTTTCAAGCTTGAAATGTCAGCAAGCAGAATATTTTCCATATTTAGAAAGTCCACTTTTGGACTTTTTATTCACTCCTTATTCAAACAAGCGTTTCCCTCGACTAACAGGAAGCTCGACACAAAGAGCTTCTATTCCAGGATCGTGTGTTCTCTGTATTTAGATGTTTCCATCTTTCTCTCGTACCGTATCTCTTCATCTTCGTCTTCATCGTTTGTCTGCATCAGCAACATAACAGGAAGAAATAACAAAATAAAATCTGTAACCCCGCGCCGTCCCTCGCCACATTCAAACGTGTATAATAATGATGGAGCAGCGTGTTTACACACACACACACACACACACACACACACACAGACGCACACACACACACACACACTGACACACACACACACTGACGCACACACACACACACACACTGACACACACACACACACACACACACACTGAGACACACACACACGGACACACACTGACACACACACATACTGACGCACACACACACACACACACTGACACACACACACACTGAGACACACACACAGACACACACACAGAGACACACACAGAGACACACACACACACACACACACACACACACACTGAGACACACACACAGAGACACACACAGAGACACACACACACACACACACACGGACACACACTGACACACACACATACTGACGCACACACACACACACACACGGACACTCACACACACACACACAGAGACACACACACACACACACACAGAGACACACACTGACGCGCACACACACACACACACACACACACTGACACACACACACACACTGACACACACACATACTGACGCACACACACACACACACTGACGCGCACACACACACACTCACACAGAGACACACACACACACACACACAGAGACACACATACACACACACACACACACTCCGTCTCCGTGTTGACGCGTCTGACGAGGTCGTTTGAAACAGTGATGTCGTGAAACTTAAATCACACAGTTCGTCCGTCTACGGTTATATTTTGAATGCAAACTTTGTAATTATTGTTTTCATGTTCACATGAGGGTGGGCGTGGTCACCACCAGAAGACGTGTGTCTCTGTCTCCTGGACTTTACTTCAGCTGCGTTTTAAATACTGTTGATCTGAAGATGTTTACTCTTCACTGCACACACTCGACAGCCTCAGTCTGTTTCTGAGTCATGTGCGTCCTTTTCTCTCCGTTTGATGCACAGTAGCGTCTCTTTATTTGACTTCCTTCTCACACACACAACAAACTGAAATGATTTCTCTTCTGTTCATGTTTCAAAGTGCAGTTAAAGTCTCAAACAAGACGTCTTATGGAAATACTAAAGAGCAGAGGATGATCTGCCATCACCAGGAATGACAAGGGAATGCTTTTAATTTGAAAGGGTTCATCCCGAGTCTACGTTGAGTGGATGAAAGGCACAGGATATTAAAGGCTTAGCTTGTGAGGTTGTTTGGAAGTCTGCTGGTAACTTTAAGGATTTGAGACTCGTCCTCACTTTCCCACAATGACAACAGAACATTTTGAAGTTCATGTTTAGTGTAGAAGAAGTGAGAGACTCTGCTGGGTTGCAGAATAAAATGCCTTCTTATTGATGCAATGCAGACATCTCATCAGATCTTATCTGAGGTGTTATTCATTTAGACTTCTGTCTCAGCAGCCAAGTTCACCCTCTGACTGTCTTTGCTCTCTCAGCAGTCTATTCAACCTGTTGAGCTCTTTAAAACCTGCTGACAACATGCAAGCCAGCCAGCCGCCATGATGGATGGTGATGAATTATCATGTGAAAACATGGTCAGTTTCAAGACTCTGTTTGAGGTGAAAGTAAAGTCGGCTGCTGCAGATGAACAGAAAGAGACTCGAAACAACAGAAAACATCCATAAAAATACCACAAAGAGGCACAACATGACCACAAAGAGACAACGTGACCACAAAGAGACAACATGACCACAAAGAGACACAACGTGACCACAAAGAGACACAACGTGACCACAAAGAGACAACGTGACCACAAAGAGACACAAAGTGACCACAAAGAGACAACATGACCACAAAGAGACACAGAACGACTGCAGAGAGACACAAAGTGACCACAAAGAGACACAAAGTGACCACAAAGAGACACAAAGTGACCACAAAGAGACACAAAGTGACCACAAAGAGACACAAAGTGACCACAAAGAGACAACATGACCACAAAGAGACACAGAACGACTGCAGAGAGACACAAAGTGACCACAAAGAGACACAAAGTGACCACAAAGAGACACAAAGTGACCACAAAGAGACACAAAGTGACCACAAAGAGACACAAAGTGACCACAAAGAGACACAACATGACCACAAAGAGACACAAAGTGACCACAAAGAGACACAACATGACCACAAAGAGACAACATGACCACAAAGAGACACAACGTGACCACAAAGAGACACAACGTGACCACAAAGAGACACAACGTGACCACAAAGAGACAACATGACCACAAAGAGACAACATGACCACAAAGAGGCACAGAACGACTGCAGAGAGACACAAAGTGACCACAAAGAGACACAAAGTGACCACAAAGAGACACAAAGTGACCACAAAGAGACACAAAGTGACCACAAAGAGACACAAAGTGACCACAAAGAGACACAAAGTGACCACAAAGAGACACAAAGTGACCACAAAGAGACACAACATGACCACAAAGAGACAACATGACCACAAAGAGACACAACGTGACCACAAAGAGACACAACGTGACCACAAAGAGACACAACGTGACCACAAAGAGACAACATGACCACAAAGAGACAACATGACCACAAAGAGGCACAGAACGACTGCAGAGAGACACAAAGTGACCACAAAGAGACACAAAGTGACCACAAAGAGACACAACGTGACCACAAAGAGACACAAAGTGACCACAAAGAGACACAACATGACCACAAAGAGACAACATGACCACAAAGAGACACAACGTGACCACAAAGAGACAACATGACCACAAAGAGACACAACGTGACCACAAAGAGACACAAAGTGACCACAAAGAGACAACATGACCACAAAGAGGCACAACGTGACCACAAAGAGACAACATGACCACAAAGAGACACAACGTGACCACAAAGAGACAACATGACCACAAAGAGACACAACGTGACCACAAAGAGGCACAACGTGACCACAAAGAGACAACATGACCACAAAGAGACAACATGACCACAAAGAGACACAACGTGACCACAAAGAGACACAACGTGACCACAAAGAGACACAACGTGACCACAAAGAGACACAAAGCGACCGCAAAAACACACAAAAGTAGCACAAAGAGGCACAAAGGTACCACAGTGTTTGTTCGGAGGCCTTTTACTGGTCTGGTGTGTCGTCCTTCCTGCTAAAGAGGGAAAGGGTTCAGCATTGAACAAGCTAACTGTCTTTCCTCTCTCAGCAGCTACTTCCTCCTCTCATTCCTCAAACTGCACTCTCAGAATCGTCCGGTTCACCACAGTAAACGGTACAACATGATGAATTGCTCGGTTTCCTCGTGAGCTACGTTCCCATTAAACACCAGTTCAGCTGCACATGTCTGTCGGCCTGAGGTTCGTTCAGTTAGACTTGGGTTGGACTTGATTTGAGGATTGTTTGTCTCCCAGAATGCATTGGTCCCTGTTGGAGTTTGAATCAAATGATCTGTCAGATTCATCTCCTTAATGTGTTTCATTACCACAAAGATAATCTGGTATCAATCTAATACCATGTTTATTTAATCGTTTATTGCTTTTCTCACTAAGTTTGAAGTCTCCGCTCACGGAGAGAAATGTTCAGGTTGTCTTCCGGCTCGTTCTCTGAGAATCTGTCTCACATGAGGACTAAGTGGAGCTCTGTCCTCTCTCTCTCTCTCTGGCGGTCTCTGTCTTTCAGTGTATGAGCGTGCATGTGCTTTTCTACATGATTTGTAAATGAGTCCTCTGGATATCGTGCTCGAGCTGCCAAAAGACCTTCAGTCAGTGTTTCCTCAGATCGAGAGGCTGGTAAGAAAACATTGATGAAATCTGAGTGAAGCCGCTGAACACATTTCTTCTTCAGAACGTTTGTTTCTCTTTAAGGTGGTTTTACCAAAAGCTAGACTAACGTCTTCCATCCATGGAGCAGCCCGGTCTCACTCACAGGGCGTCGCACACCGACCCGTCACAGCGATGCGTGAACCCACCAGAGATCAGTGGACCTATAAAGAAGCTCGTGTGATGATAGAAGTTGATCTGATTACTTATTTAAACCCAAACCAAGATGGTTTAAACCCGAACAAAGTGTTTTTTGTTGCCTCAATCTAACCGCCAGCGTTTCACAACGTTACCCTTCAGTAATAATGAATGAATATAATAACGATGAGATCACGTTGCAGAGTCATGCTGCTGATGAAACACATTCAACAAAACATCTAATGTGTGTCTCCGTCTCCCTCTTCCTTATGTTCTCCTCCATCAGCTGCAGCTCAGACTTCGATGCGACCGGTCGACCTGCTTCCATCTATCTTTCGTCGTCAGTGAAGATCGGTCGGAGATGACGGAGCCAGGAGCCGGAGGAGTGAAGCCTCCTCAGATACTGATGCTGTGTCTCCTGCTGTGGCTGCAGCCGGCAGACGGCAAAGCCCGGAGACAAACCGGACCCCGGCTGCAGCTCTCCCACTCAGGTAGGAGACGCTTCAAGAGAATCGACCCTCAGGACTCCACGTTGCTTCTGGCACTTGTTATTGTGACTGATCACACGTTGAATACGGGAGGATGAAGTCGACTGTTGGAAATGATGTCAGACTGTGAATAGTTGTTTTTAAGATCAACTGGGGTCAATAAGTTGAGGAGCTTTTGCTCAGCAGATCAGATCAGCAGAGCCGTCTGTCCACCGTGTGTCTCCTTCTTTGACTATTTTCACATGACAACATCCGACTTTTATTCTTTTACTTCCACCTTCTACCGCTGCAATAAAAGCTCCGTCATCGCTGATGAAAGTCTGGATGCAGTTTGAGGTTTTCAGATGTAAAATAGAGGTATTGCAGTTGGAGAGAACTTTACATCTCTATCATGAAGATCACTGAAGGAATGTCTCCTCACACAGTCTGTTGGCCGGCGTTACCATAGCAATAACGTCCTCCAACATGCGGTGAAACTACGTTATCTCCTTGTTCCTGAGAACATTGGGGTCTCCGGTAAACGTCAGCAGCAGATGCTCTTTGTTTACAGTAAAACACTTGATGGGAGTAAAGTGGGAGATTAACAGACGAACGACATGGGAGGTGAAGCTGTGTTAATGGGTGTTATGGTGCCATAAATGTTTAAAACAGCCTCAATTAGACTAAATACCTGCAGTGAACTGTCATCACGGATTTCCAGACTTAAGGTTTGTTTAGGTCGGACTACTTGACGTTAAAGGTTCTCGATAGTCAGAGCAATGCACCGCTCTCCATTGACTCTGTGTTGTGTGAAGTTGCCTCTTTGTCCCGTTCGTCGGCTTGCAGTCAGCAGAAGAATGCCTAACAGCTGCTGTGTGGTGGGATGAACCATCAACGGGGTAAAGAACCCAGAACGAGCCTTTAAGAAGACTAAGTGAGGCATCAGCAGGAAGAAAACTGTGATCCTGACACTCCGTACGTCTACCGTTACGTGTGCACAAAGCAACTATATTCATGTTAGTTAAGCTAATGCAGCTTGTGTTTTAGTGGACTGTAAATCAGAAAGCTTTGCAGTATTATGTTTGCTACGCGCTTTAGCTTACTACGTTAGCTTGCTAACACTTAGCTAACTTGTCTCATTAGTATTCAACTGCTCCGCCGGTGGACGTAGTCGGGTTAAAATGATCCTTTGACAAGCTAACGTCTGAAGATTAGCTGCAGGCATGTCCACGTTGTGGGAGCGTACTGTTAAAACACTGTTAGCGCTGTCAGCACTGTTGCCATTGTTTGCACTGTTAGCGCTGTTAGCACTGCTAGCCGCTGGTGCAGCCCTCGCCATGTTGAGAACCGTGTGGAGGCAATCACTCCATCATAGATATGCTCCAAATTTGGAATTCAGCACTTTTTTAATGCTTGAAGTTAATCTGACTGTTTCATTTGAAATACAGCCAAAACGTTCAAAGACTACTTGTACAGCTGTCCTGCTGTAACGTTAGTTCACTGTCTCGATAATACTTCACTTCTGAGCGCAAAAAATAAAAAGTGAACCACTGCTGCCCAAACTAATATTTTTATACATTTTTTCTTCATAAACACGATTTTCTGAAATCTTCCTCATAAGAACACACTCACGTAAATCACCAGTGAGCTCCTCTGCTCACTTCCAGTCACTTTAAATTGTGTTTGCGTTCCGAATGCCTGCTTCTCTGCTTTGGCAACCAGCAACGCCGCTGGAGCCAACAACTGTTCCCTGTTGAGCAGCAGTTGGTTCAGGGAGGCCGGTTGCACTGGTTAGTGAGATGTTTGTGGAGCGAGCAGGCGGCTCAGTGAATGAATGACCGGACGGATGAATGGAACCGGTCAAGCAGCGAAGCAGCGCTCTTTACAATCCAGCTCCAGTGTCCAAGTGAGAGCGGAGGACTTTGGAATGAATGACGTGACCGGATTATGGAAGTCAAGCGAGACGCTGCATGAATGTTACTGATACGATGCGGAGACGGGAAAGTCCTGAAAGCTGGAAAATCATTTCATGGGAAGCTGTAGACTTGAGTTCTCAATGAAAGTTATTTTGTAAATAACCATAATTATTACATTTTAGTTCTTGTTTTTCAAGACAGAGCAGCTGAAAACAA
>CM051691.1:30881231-30883731 GCA_028022725.1 Lycodopsis pacificus
CAGAGCGTCCCTGAGGAGTCAGAGCGTCCCTGAGGAGACAGAGCGTCCCTGAGGAGTCAGAGCGTCCCTGAGGAGTCAGAGCGTATCTGAGGAGACAGAGCGTCCCTGAGGAGTCAGAGCGTCTCTGAGGAGTCAGAGCGTCCCTGATGAGTCAGAGCGTCTCTGAGGAGACAGAGCGTCCCTGAGGAGACAGAGTGTCCCTGTCCCTGAGGAGACAGAGCGTCCCTGATGAGTCAGAGCGTCTCTGAGGAGACAGAGCGTCCCTGATGAGTCAGAGCGTCTCTGAGGAGTCAGAGCGTCTCTGAGGAGACAGAGCGTCCCTGAGGAGACAGAGTGTCCCTGTCCCTGAGGAGACAGAGCGTCCCTGATGAGTCAGAGCGTCTCTGAGGAGACAGAGCGTCCCTGATGAGTCAGAGCGTCTCTGAGGAGTCAGAGCGTCTCTGAGGAGACAGAGCGTCCCTGAGGAGACAGAGTGTCCCTGTCCCTGAGGAGACAGAGCGTCCCTGAGGAGACAGTGTCCCTGTCCCTGAGGAGACAGAGCGTCCCTGAGGAGACAGTGTCCCTGTCCCTGAGGAGTCAGAGCGTCCCTGAGGAGTCAGAGCGTCTCTGAGGAGTCAGAGCGTCTCTGAGGAGACAGAGCGTCCCTGATGAGACAGAGCGTCTCTGAGGAGTCAGAGCGTCCCTGAGGAGTCAGAGCGTCTCTGAGGAGTCAGAGCGTCTCTGAGGAGACAGAGCGTCCCTGATGAGACAGAGCGTCCCTGAGGAGTCAGAGCGTCCCTGATGAGTCAGAGCGTCCCTGAGGAGACAGAGCATCCCTGAGGAGACAGAGCATCCCTGAGAAGTCCATCATAAGATGTCCTCACACACGGAGCTCATTCTACAGACGACAGGACCATGAAGTGTCCGTCTTCAGCTTCATGTCTCCATCACCTCCGTGAGGAACGTTTCTTTGACTCTCCTGCAGAAGATCAGAGACGTCATGGACCTCGTTGAGTAACGGTTGTGAGCTGTTGCCAGGACGTCGTGTGTTTTAACCCTCTGATCTCTGGAAGCAGATTGAGTTTGTTGTCTTGTGTGAACATTGTCTTCATCGCTGCTGCTGCTGCTGTGGAACGTGAAGAGTTTCAGCCAACTGCTGCTTTCAGACTTCTGGCTGAACTCACTCTGTTCCCACAAAGCAACAGACGATCAGAAGACATTGCTCTTATCGTATCTGCTGGTCTTCGAATCCTCTTTTTTCATGTTGCAGCAGCAATAACTGTAAAGAATTATCGATGCACACGTTCTATCTTTCGGGTTTGCTGGTGAAGAACTGCTGCAGGATCTCTGTGGAGCAGGAATGTTTTTAACTTCCTCGTTAGGACGAACAGGATGTGTCCGTCGTCCTCATTAACAATAACACGTACAGAGATGTTGGGAGGAGGAGAGAAGCAGCGGGTTTTATAGGAATATGGTCTTCATTTCGGAGGAACCACCTTATAAAGTAAACCACTTACATCACTTCCTGTCTTCTCCTTTCATCTTAAAGCTCCAGCGCTGAGGCGCTGCTCGGGTCAGTCTGTTCAGTCTGAGGACGGTTTCCGTCCTCGTGTCTCTGTGGATGAGAGTCTCTGGGTTCATGTTTCTTCTGATCTCTCTGTGATTCATCTTCTCTGCTGATGTTCATGTGTGATCCAACTGAATCACAGCACAGTGACACAAAGCCTGCTTGCTGAGCTTATTAAATATTAAGTGACTATTAATTATGTCACACTAATCTGAGTTCAGAGGGATGTTTGAGACCTTCTTCATGTTAAGATCAGTTTGAATTATGAATCAGCGTTCATAGCTGATGATTGAGGAACTGAGCTGTGAGTTAAAGAACTCATCTGAGTTCTCCGTCTGCACAAACTAATGAAACTGAAACAGCGTAGTTCCTCCGTGCGTGCCTGTGTGTGTGTGCGTGTGTGTGTGTGTGTGTGTGTGTGTGTGTGTGTGTGTGTGTGTGTGTGTGTGTGTTTACACAGTCACGTTGTGGGGTCCCACCTTCCTTCAGTAGATGAAATGCCCCATCATGTAAAGAAGCCTTACAGTTTAGGATTCAGATTTATTTTAAGGTTAGACTAATGTTAAATTCATGTTCGGCTTAAATTTAGGTTGGATTAAGTTTAGGATTAGGTTAGCTTTAGCGTTAGCTTTAGCTTGAGGTTAGGTTAGGTTGGTGTCAGGCCGCAGGAAATGAATGTACGTCAGTGTTGTGTCGTGTAATGTCATTTGAAACTGACTGTGAGTGTTTGCACAGGATACAAAGTTCCTGCGGTGGTGTGATCTATAATAATGCATCATATTTCATAAACTGATGTGCATGTAACAATAAGTAACCTTCAGAGTAACTAGTGACTAAAGCGGAGACATGAATGTAGGTGAGTAGAAGTACAAAGTGACATGAAGTGTAAGTAAGAAGCAGCTTAAAGTACAGGACGGTTCCTCCAGCGCTGGAGGAGGAGGAGGAGGAGGAGGA
>CM051691.1:30888731-30928731 GCA_028022725.1 Lycodopsis pacificus
TCAGGAACACTAAGAACTACTGCTGACTGAATAACAGTGAATGTGACCTGCATGTAACAGATTCATATTGCAATGAATGAAATGGGTCACTGTGTTTTTCTAGAGGACGTCTTTGTTCTGGAGACGAAGGATCCTCAAAACCCGACGGTGTACGGCGTCTTCAGTACGTCCAGGTGAGACTTGATCCAGCTGCACAGTCGTACCTGTAGCAATGCTTCCTCGTGCAGCGGTTCTGATGACGTCTGCTCCTGCTTTCCTGCAGACGTCCAGCAACACGTCTCACTTTCTGCCCGTTACATGAGGAAGGTCTTTACAGAACGAACCTCCGTCTTTACAGGAAACTACTTACTGCTACTTAGGTTTAAACAACTAAACTACTGAGTCCTCCTCCTCTTCCTCCCTCACGTGCACGCTCTTAGCCAGGCGCCACGTGCACGCCCCGTGGAGGATGGGAGGTCAGCTGGTGGGTGTCGGGGTGAAAGGTGGAGCGGCTCAGCTGCTGGTGTTATTGTCACCCTGATGTAATAAAACACTCCCTCATCTCCTCCCATCCTTCCTTCCTTCCCTCCTATTCCATCCTTCCTTGCTGTTTTATCAAAGTCAGAGCGTCTCCTCCTTGTGGTCACATGACTGTTGCTCTCAGATTATAATGAGAACATGAAGAGTAAAATGTTTTAGTTGGAAGCGCTCGCTGCACATGATGTGTTCGAGGACCGTCGGGAAGATGAAAGTCATATGCAGCAGATAGAATACAGCTTCTGGCGAGGACAGATGATGTCGTTTTGGAGGTTTTCCATCAGAGGCTTGATCTGCGTCTTCATCCTCTGCCTCCTCCTCCTCCTGCAGCTCTATATTTGCAGGTTCGGCGGTGTGCGTGTACTCGATGGCGTCCATCCGAGCTGCTTTCAACGGGCCGTTTGCCCACAAAGAAGGTCCTGACTACCGCTGGGTGGAGTACAAAGGCCGCATCCCGTACCCGAGACCCGGCACCGTGAGTTCACCCACAGACAGAACGTATCCTCACCACCCACAGGGAACAGCCTCTTCTCCCAAATCCCACAGAAACCCACAGACAGAGTTCAGAGTTCACAGTGAAGTATTGAGGTTGTAACTGAGAACCACAGCGAGCTGCTGAACAGTGTGGACGCTCGTCATGTTTCAGTGTCCCAGCGAGACGTACGACGCGCTCCACAAGTCCACCAAGGACTTCCCGGACGAGCTGGTGAGCTTCATGCGGCAGCACCAGCTGATGTGGGAGCCCGTCCTGCCTCTGGGCGGCCGACCCGTCCTGACCCGGGTCAACGCGGCCGACATGCTGAAGAGGGTGGTGGTGGACAGGGTGGACGCCGAGGACGGACCCTACGACGTCTTACACCTGGGCACAGGTGAGGGGGGGGGGGGGGGGGGGAGACTGTGTGTGTGTGTGTGTGTGTGTGTGTGTGTGTGTGTGTGTGTGTGTGTGTGGCAGTTCATTGTGTGTGTGTGCGTGTAGTAGTTCATTGTGTGTGTGTGTATGTGTGTGTGTAGTAGTTCATTGTGTGTGTGTGTGTGTGTGTGTGTAGTAGTTCATTGTGTGTGTGTGTATGTGTGCGTGTAGTAGTTCATTGTGTGTGTGTGTGTGTGTGTGTGTAGTAGTTCATTGTGTGTGTGTGTGTGTGTGTGTAGCAGTTCATTGTGTGTGTGTATGTGTGTGTGTGTGTGTGTGTGTGTGTGTGTGTGTGTAGCAGTTCATTGTGTGTGTGTGTGTGTGTGTGTGTGTGTGTGTGTATGTGTGTGTGTAGCAGTTCATTGTGTGTGTGTATGTGTGTGTATGTGTGTGTGTGTAGCAGTTCATTGTGTGTGTGTGTGTGTGTGTGTGTGTGTGCGTGTGTGTGTGTGTGTGGCAGTTCATTGTGTGTGTGTGTGCGTGTGTGTGTGTGTGTGGCAGTTCATTGTGTGTGTGTGTGTATGTGTATGTGTGCGTGTGCGTGTGCGTGTGCGTGTGTGTGTGTGTGTGTGTATGTGTGTGCGTGTGTGTGTGTATGTGTGTGCGTGTGCGTGTGTGTGTGTGTGTAGCAGTTCATTGTGTGTGTGTGTGTGTGTGCGTGTGTGTGTGTGTGTGTTGCGGTGTAAAGTGAATGCTCTGCTCCGCTGCTCCTCCAGATGTTGGGACGGTGGTGAAGGTGGTGTCGGTGGTCAGAGACAGCTGGGACATGGAGGAGATCATTCTGGAGGAGCTGACCGTCTTCCAGGTGAGACGATGAAAGGATTCCTTCACCTGAGGCCTCGCAGGACGTTGTCTGGCTGTAGTGGTCCGGCTCTGCATGTCGTCTCCAGTGGGACATATTCGTGTGGAATAACTCTGATAAACAGATATTTCTCTGGTCCTCTGTGTAAACAAGCCAACAGAGAAGAGACATGAAGAGAGATAGAAGACGTAGGACAGAACACTCAGGTGGGGGGGGGGGGGGAAACAAACAGGAAACCAGATGTGTCTGTTTACGTATAACTGAGATGAAAACAGGAAGTGACCCGTTTCCAGCAGCAGAGCGTTCACGTGATGAAGTGTTGATCTCTCCATCACAACCTGAGCCTCCTCCTCAGGGGTCAGGGGTCAGACTGAGGGCTCATTGAGACCCTCTGGAGGAGACGGACTCACTGGACCTCTCATGTGAGGACCTTTAAACGTTATGCATCGACATGTGAGGGGAGGAAGCTGGTTTGTGTCTTTAGTTATGCAGGTTAGTTTCATGTTTCTCTGATGTTCACGAGGGATCGGTGAGTGTTTGTCTGCTTTTTGTTAATCAAACCACAAACACACCTCACGTCTCTCTCACTCACAAGAGCTTACAATTCTTAAAAAGATCAAATGTTCTCTTTGTCCTGCAGAGTCCAACTCCCATCCTGAGCATGGAGCTGTCCACCAAGAGAGTAGGTCCTCTGTCTGTCTCTCTCTCTCTCTGTCTGTCTCTCTGTCTGTCTGTCTGTCTGTCTGTCTGTCTGTCTGTCTCTCTGTCTGTCTCTCTGTCTGTCTGTCTCTCTGCTCTCTGTCTCTCTGTCAGCCTGTCTCACCTCCCTGCTCCTTCCTGTCTGTCTCTGTCCTCCACAGCAACATCTGTACGTGTCCAGTGAGCTGGGCGTGGTCCAGCTGGGGCTCCAGAGGTGTGAGCTGTACGGGGCCGACTGTGCCCAGTGCTGCCTAGCCAGAGACCCCTACTGCTCCTGGGACGGCCAGACCTGCTCCAGATACTTCCCCACCAGCAAGAGGTAGTGATGCATATCTATATTTACATATCTACATATACATATAGATATAGATATACATATAGATATAGATATATATAAATGATCCTCCTGACAGACAGAGCAACAGAACACATGTGAGGCCTGATGGAGGAACCTTCAGATGTACATAGAGGACAGACGGGTCGAGCTAGAAGGAGACGGGGACATGACGGAGACAACACTCTGTGTTTCACAGCCGTGTCTCCTGGTTCATAATCCAGCAGCTGCGTCTCGTTGTTCACGCGAGGAGCCGGCAGGAGCCAGTAACACATCATGCTCGAGCCCTTCATCTGAAGGAGGCTCCGTGTTCATCTGCTGCTGTTTGACCGATGAGTCTCCGTAGCGTTCAGTTCACAGTCACAGACACAGTCACAGACACAGTCACAGTCACAGACACACACACAGACACAGACACAGACAGTCACAGACACAGTCACAGACACAGTCACAGTCACAGACACAGACACAGACAGACACAGTCACAGACACAGTCACAGACACCGTCACAGACACACACACACACACACACACAGACACAGACACAGACAGTCACAGACACAGTCACAGACACACACACACAGACACAGACAGTCACAGACACAGTCACAGACAGACACAGTCAGAGTCACACACACAGACACAGTCACACACACAGACAGTCACAGACACAGACACAGTCACACACAGACACAGACACAGTCACAGACACAGTCACACACACAGTCACAGACACAGTCACACACACAGACACAGTCACACACACAGACAGTCACAGACACAGTCACAGACACAGACACAGTCACAGACACAGTCACAGACACAGTCACAGTCACAGACAGACACAGTCACAGACACAGTCACACACACAGACACAGACACAGTCACAGACCGACACAGTCACAGACACACACACACACAGTCACAGACACAGACAGTCACAGACACAGTCACAGTCACAGACACAGTCACAGACACAGACAGTCAGACACAGTCACAGACACACACACACACAGACCGACACAGTCACAGTCACAGACAGACACAGACACAGTCACAGACACAGTCACAGACACAGTCACAGACACAGTCACAGACACACACACACACAGACACAGACAGTCACAGACACACACACACAGACACAGACAGTCACAGACACAATCACAGACACAGACACAATCACAGTCACAGACACACACACACAGTCACAGACACACTCACAGACACAGTCACAGACACAGACACAGTCACAGTCACAGACACACACACAGACACAGACAGACACACAGACACAGACAGACACAGTCACAGACGCAGTCACAGACAGACACAGACACAGTCACAGACAGACACAGACACAGTCAGAGTCAGTCACAGACACAGACACAGTCACACACAGTCACAGACAGTCACAGACACAGTCACAGACACACAGACACTCACAGACACAGTCACAGACACAGTCACAGACACACACACACAGACAGTCACAGACACAGTCACAGACACACACACAGTCACACACACAGACACAGTCACAGACACACACACAGTCACACACACAGACACAGTCACAGACAGTCACAGACACAGACACAGACACAGTCACACACACACAGACACAGTCACAGACACAGACACACACACACAGACACAGTCACACACACAGTCACAGACACACACACAGTCACACACACAGTCACACACACAGTCACAGACACAGTCACAGACACAGTCACACAGACACACACACAGACACAGTCACAGACACAGTCACAGTCACAGTCACACACACAGTCACAGACACAGTCACACACACAGTCACAGACACAGACACAATCACACACACAGACACAGTCACAGACACAGACACAGCGTCACAGACACAGACACAGTCACACACACAGACACAGTCACAGACACAGACACAGTCACAGACACAGTCACAGTCACAGTCACACACACAGTCACAGACACAGTCACACACACAGTCACAGACACAGACACAATCACACACACAGACACAGTCACAGACACAGACACAGCGTCACAGACACAGAGTCACAGACGCAGACACAGTCACAGACACAGAGACACAGACACAGAGACACAGACACAGTCACAGACGATACAATGTGACATGTCAGCATGTTCTGTACGTCATACTGCAAATACAGACAATTAATAGATTCATGATCAAAATCACAAGTTATTAAAACAAGACAACACAGAACATCCAATTACAAGCTTTATGTAACTGTGCGTGTGTGTGTGTCTGTGCGTGCGTGTGCGTGTGCGTGCGTGTGTGTGTGTGTGTGTGTGGGTGTGTGTCAGGCGGCCGTGGAGACAGGATGTGCAGCACGGAGACCCGTGGAGTCGGTGCCCGATCACAGACAGTAAGGATTTCCTGCGTCTGCTGAATGACTGAATGTTTCTGTGACGTGTGCTGATCTCATGGGATGGAATGTGAAACGTCACAGATCTCCGTGAATTCTATAAATAAATAATATATGTTTGCAGCAAGGACATGTACAATAACTGCAAACACAGTACGCTCTTATGATTCATTATGTGAACTGAACCACTTCAATCACTTTAAGAGAGAGAACCTTTTAAAAACACTCCATTACTATTACTGTACTACCTGAATATACAGTATAATAATACTACAGTACTGCCTGAATATACAGTATAATAATACTACAGCACTGACTGAATATACAGTATAATAATACTACAGTACTGCCTGAATATACAGTATAATAATACTACAGTACTGACTGAATATAGAGTATAATACTACAGTACTGCCTGAATACACAGTATAATAATACTACAGTACTGCCTGAATATACAGTATAATAATACTACAGTACTGACTGAATACACAGTATAATAATACTACAGTACTGCCTGAATATACAGTATAATAATACTGCAGTACTGCCTGAATACACAGTATAATAATACTGCAGTACTGCCTGAATACACAGTATAATAATACTGCAGTACTGACTGAATACACAGTATAATAATACTACAGTACTGCCTGAATATACAGTGTAATAATACTACAGTACTGACTGAATACACAGTATAATAATACTGTAGTACTGCCTGAATATACAGTATAATAATACTGCAGTACTGCCTGAATACACAGTATAATAATACTACAGTACTGCCTGAATATACAGTATAATAATACTACAGTACTGCCTGAATACACAGTATAATAATACTGCAGTACTGCCTGAATACACAGTATAATAATACTGCAGTACTGACTGAATACACAGTATAATAATACTACAGTACTGACTGAATATACAGTGTAATAATACTACAGTACTGACTGAATACACAGTATAATAATACTGTAGTACTGCCTGAATACACAGTATAATAATACTACAGTACTGCCTGAATACACAGTATAATGCTACTACAGCGCTGCCTGAATACACAGTATAATAATACTACAGTACTGCCTGAATACACAGTATAATGCTACTACAGCGCTGCCTGAATACACAGTATAATAATACTGCAGTACTGACTGAATACACAGTATAATACTACTACAGCGCTGCCTGAATACACAGTAGAACCTGTGGTGCTGGTTCTGTTCTGCGGACGTGTGGCGCTCTCTAGAGGCCGTACTGAGTCACTGCAGCGTTCTCTGCTTCACACATGAACAGTGATGATTTATTTCAATAAACAGAAGGATCAGATGTTGGATAAACGTTTCTAATAAGTGTCAGAAAGTCTTCCTGTTCTTGGTTGTTTCTCCGCCTGTTAAGCATCAAAAGAATTGGAGATAAACTCAATATTCTTATAATCTGTTCCTCTTTCAGATGATTTCACATTACTGTCTCCACAAACGCTCAACATCCTAAAAACACACGATGCTGTTGTGCCGTATGATGCAAATGTCTGTTTTCTTCCCTTTGATCTGCTCTGCAGACAGAATCAAAATCTTTTCTAACTTTTAAAACGGTTATATCTGAAGAATTCACGAGGATTATTTAAATCTTCTCTGATTTCTAACATTTTAAATGTTCTCCTCTGGTGACAAACAGCTTCCGCCTTCTTGTTCACATGTTTGGAAGATTGAACTTCTTATTCAGTTTAGTGGTGTTAGCGTCACGCTGAGATCAAACCCCTGCTCGACGTCACATACGAGCTTCTGAGTGAGGGAACCAAACTCATCTTCTTATTTTCAGCCTTATTTTTAAAAAACGCCACAATTATTATTAGGAAACAATATAATTATGTTTTCCTGTTCCTGATCTGCTCGTTTTTAGTTTCTCTGCCTGTTAAAGTAGCAAAAATAATTGTTGATACTGTATATATCTAATATCTAATATATAATATATAACATATAACATATAATATCTAATATCTAATATATAATATACTGAATATTAACTTGTTCAACTGTCTTGGCACAAAAACAATAGTGCTATATAATATCTAATATGTAATATATAATATATGATATGTGATATATATTATGTAATATACAATATAAAATATGTAATATATAATATGTAATATATTATATGTAATATGTAATATGTAATATGTAATATATAATATGTAATATGTAATATATAATATATAATATGGAATATATATTATGTAATATACAATATAAAATATGTAATATATAATATGTAATATATTATATGTAATATGTAATATATAATATGTAATATTAGTGACCAGTTAGTCATTCCCCAGAGTTTAAGGCCCACAATCCTTAACCTGAGCCACTCTATCCCATGGGCAGGACACTTGGGACAGGCAAAAACATTTGCGAGACTGGTTACCCGTTTCTATTGGCCCCAGCAGTACGCTGACACCAATATATTATATGTAATATGTAATATATAATATGTAATATATAATATAAAATATGTAATATGTAATATGTAATATATATTATGTAATATATAATATATAATATGTAATATATAATATGTAATATGTAATATATATTATGTAATATGTAATATATAATATGTAATATATAATATATAATATATATAATGTATAATATGTAATGTATAATATATATTATATAATATGTAATATATAATATATAATATGTAATATATAATATGTAATATATAATATGTATTATATAATATATATTATATAATATGTAATATATAATATGTAATATATATTATATAATATGTAATATATAATATATAATATATAATATGTAGTATATAATATATATTATATAGTATATAATATGTAATATATAATATGTAATATATAATATATAATATATAATATGTAATATATAATATATAATATGTAATATATAATATATATTATGTAATATATAATATATAATATGTAATATATAATATATAACATATTATATGTTTCTGTTTTTCTGCTGCGTCAGCGCCGGACTCCGTGGCGGTGAAGTCGGTGTTCGGCGTGGAGGGGAACTCCAGCTTCCTGGAGTGCGTTCCTCGCTCCCCGCTGGCCGAGCTCCGCTGGACGGTGCAGCGCTCGGAGAGCCGGACGCTCAGCGAGACGCAGGACGGTCGACGGGTGAGTCGCACGTCTCTTAATATCAAAGAAAAAAAGCTCAAGAATCGAATCTAAAGCAGCACAAACATCTCGAATAATTCAACTAAAGTAGTTATAAGCAGAGCAACAGACTGAGGCTGTGGTCCAGGGGCCCCGGGCCCCTCTACACAGTAAGTAAACCAGCTGTCTGTCTGTCGCCTGTCTCTCTGTCAGCTCCGTCACAGCGACGACGGCCGCTCCCTCCACATGAAGCGGGGGTTGCTGGTTCAGCGTCTGGAGCTGGCCGACTCGGGCCTCTACACCTGCGCCGGCCACGAGCACTCCTACAGCCAGGTCCTGGCCCGGTACCGAGTCCACATCATCCCCAACCACAGCCTCCACCTGCAGAACCTCGACCCCAGCCAGCCGGCGGCCCCTCCGGTCCTCGGGAGGACCGGGTTCCTCGGCCAGTCGGGAGCGGGGGGGCACGGGAACTCCTTGCTGCCCCGGCAGCTTCCTCTGAAGAGCTACAAAGACCTGCACCTGGTGGGGACCAACAGCCTGAGCGTGGACGAGTACTGCGAGCAGCTGTGGTACCGCGAGAAACGCCGGCAGCAGAAGCTGCGCACTCTGAAGCTGAAACAGGAGAGCAGGAAAGCTCGGGTGAGGAGGAACAACCCTCCGGACACGCCGCTCTAGATCTAGTCTGGTCTAGTTCTAGGCTAGTCTAGTTCTATTCTAGTCTAGTTCTATTCTAGTCTAGTTCTATTCTAGTCTGGTCTAGTTCAAGGTCTAGTTCTATTCTAGTCTAGTTCTATTCTAGTCTAGTTCAAGGTCTAGTTCTAGGCTAGTCTAGTTCTAGTCTGGTCTAGTTCTAGGCTAGTCTAGTTCTATTCTAGTCTAGTTCTATTCTAGTCTAGTCTAGTTCAAGGTCTAGGCTAGTCTAGTTCTATTCTAGTCTAGTTCTATTCTAGTCTGGTCTAGTTCAAGGTCTAGTTCTAGGCTAGTCTAGTTCTAGTCTGGTCTAGTTCTAGGCTAGTCTAGTTCTATTCTCGTCTAGTTCTAGTCTAGTCTAGTTCAAGGTCTAGTTCTAGGCTAGTCTAGTTCTAGGCTAGTCTAGTTCTAGTTCTAGGCTTGTTCTAGTCTAGTTCTAGTCTAGTCTAGTTCTAGTTCTAGTCTAGTTCTATTCTAGGCTAGTCTAGTTCTGGTCTAGTTCTGTTCTAGTTCTAGTCTAGGCTAGTCTAGTTCTATTCTAGGCTACTTCTAGTTCCAGTACTAGGCTAGGCTAGTTCTGGTCTAGTTCTAGTTCTATTCTAGTTCTAGTCTAGGCCTAGTCTAGGTCTAGTCTAGTCTAGTTCTAGTCTAGTCTAGTCTAGTTCTAGTCTAGTCTAGTTCTATTCTAGTTCTAGTCTAGTTCTATTCTAGTACTAGGTCTAGTCTAGTTCTATTCTAGTTCTAGTCTAGTCTAGTCTAGTTCTATTCTAGTACTAGGTCTAGTTCTATTCTAGTTCTAGTCTAGTCTAGTTCTATTCTAGTTCTATTCTAGTACTAGGTCTAGTCTAGTTCTAGTCTAGTACTAGGTCTAGTCTAGTTCTATTCTAGTTCTAGTCTAGTCTAGTTCTATTCTAGTACTAGGTCTAGTTCTATTCTAGTTCTAGTCTAGGTATAGTTCTATTCTAGTTCTAGTCTAGTCTAGTCTAGTTCTATTCTAGTACTAGGTCTAGTTATATTCTAGTCTAGTCTAGTTCTAGTTCTAGTCTAGGTATAGTTCTATTCTAGTTCTAGTACTAGTCTAGGTCTATTCTAGTTCTAGTCTAGTTCTAGTTCTAGCCGGAGAACACAGACGCTGATGGACTCCTGATCCTGAACGAGGAGACGTTTCCTCAACAAGCAAACAGAACAAACAGACCTTCATCCTCAGTCCGTCCTCATGATGAAGGTTGAGACACAACAGTGATTGAAATGGAGGACGAAGGGTTTTCTCTCTGAATTCATAATGTGTATTTGTGTGCAGTTTGTTGGTTCCAGACTTGAGCTGAAGTAGAAGAGAGCGAAGTGGAGTTCTGCTGTGGACGTATTGTAGACTCTACATCAGCTGAAAGATGTATTTACAGTCTTCAGCTCTCTGACGGGGAACTGAAGCGTAACCTGAGCTCTGCTGAGCCTCTAGACCACTTCAGGGAGTCCACCTCAGGACTCAGAGCTGCTGCTCTGATCAGCTAGTTCGTGTTATTTGTGACTCTGGTGTTTTAAAGGCTGAACTCAGATTCAGCAGAGCAGCATGCTGCAGAGCAGCAGAGCAGCAGAGCAGCAGCAGCTCCTCTGCTCTGAGAGCTAG
The DNA here is from genome assembly GCA_028022725.1 of Lycodopsis pacificus. Classification (NCBI taxonomy): domain Eukaryota; kingdom Metazoa; phylum Chordata; class Actinopteri; order Perciformes; family Zoarcidae; genus Lycodopsis; species Lycodopsis pacificus. Next base: position 30,899,869 of record CM051691.1, read on the forward strand.
AATGATCGTCTGGTGTCTTTGAAGACAGAACAGAAGCCTCGACCGTCTGCATCAAGACACTGATTCTGGATCAGTGTCTCACACAAGCCCGAAGATCACAGCTGAGCGTAGAACTCGTCGTGTTCGTTCTACTTTCATGTGACGAGCAGCGACACCTCAACCATCCTGTTTCTGTCCACAACATCTATTCAGACCTGACGATGTCCCCAGATTATGAATGAATGGACAGAGAGAGGACAATGTATCAGGATCTCACGCAGCGCAGACAGAAGTATGTAAACTATATAAATATATATATAAACAGTGTATATTAATGACGATGTACTGCTACACGTTAACTGTGTTTAAACATGTTGTACATGGAGGCCTCAGTGGAAACACTCACATGACACACGCATGACATGGACCTTGTCCAACACATGTAGCGCTGATCCTTATTATTCATCCGTGCGTATTAAAGAACTATCTGATCGTTTTCTGTTCTTTGTTTTCTAGATTCTGTGTTTCATGAACTTGTGTTTTCTCATCAGAAAAATGAAAACTATGTTTGAACTTCACAGCTTTAATAAGATCTGAGATCAAGAAATGAAATTGTCTTTCTGTGAATGTTAATGAATAAATAAAATATTTCGGGGTTTTAATATTGTCTGTGCAACATAATCACATTGTGCTTTGATTTGTTTTCTAAAAGGTAGAACAGGTTTCATGTGTTCAGAGATGTTACCAGGCTTGATGTTGACTGTTGAGGTAATCTGGTTGATGTAATTGGTGACGGAGGATGTTACTCAGTGAACAGAGTTTTCAATCATCAGACATGAATCCTCCTCCAGCAGAGTCTCTGTTAACATGACACTCAATGCAAAGAACGTGTCGCTGCTCTGTCAGAGCGCTGGAGGATCCTCACAGTCACACATCCATCGAACATTCAGATCCAGTGAAGATGACCAGTCGACGGAGTGAATACCAGCAAATTCCACAACGTCTGGTTCCAGAAGGAAACACGGCTGCGTGGCTGTCGGACATCTTGTGGACCTAAACAAGCAAAGTAAACTGAGTTACTGTGAGAGAAGAAGAGACGCTGACCCTGTCCTCAGAGGAGGAGGAGGCTCGAGGACCTGCAGGTGCAGTGAAAGCGATGGAGCCGGTGTACTTGAAGCACATTAACATCAGGTGTAGTCAGAATGGCCACACTCACCATGTAACGCTCCTCTGTTTCCAGTGAAAGAGCAGAAGCCTCCAGATGGACAGAGTAGATCTACAAGCAGTGAATGAAGCAGCGGCACCACAGCTCCACAGAGCCGGACCCCCACACTTCACTGCAGGAGATGAATGTGAATACTTCTCTGTCATGGATCCAGCCAACGCCTCTTTCTCTGCACCAGAGCATGAAGTTCTGTTTGCGTTTCAGTTCAATGGGAATAAATGTACGTCCACGGATTCCTCCGGGTGTGAACGTCCGACTATCTTCTCTCAAGTAGCAGCGAATGTTCGATGAAGAGAAGAGAAGAGAAGCCAAAACCTCAAACAAAGAGACTAATGATGTCATCTTTAGGAACGACTGATTCCTGCAGAAGCTTTGTTCCACATGAGATGATAAATCCCTTATCAGAGCTGATCTATGACGATAAATCCCTTATCAGAGCTGATCTACGACGATAAATCCCTTATCAGAGCTGATCTACGACGATAAATCCCTTATCAGAGCTGATCTATGATGATAAATCCCTTATCAGAGCTGATCTATGATGATAAATCCCTTATCAGAGCTGATCTATGACGATAAATCCCTTATCAGAGCTGATCTATGATGATAAATCCCTTATCAGAGCTGATCTATGATGATAAATCCCTTATCAGAGCTGATCTATGACGATAAATCCCTTATCAGAGCTGATCTATGATGATAAATCCCTTATCAGAGCTGATCTATGATGATAAATCCCTTATCAGAGCTGATCTATGATGATAAATCCCTCATCAGAGCTGATCTATGATGATAAATCCCTTATCAGAGCTGATCTACGATGATAAATCCCTTATCAGAGCTGATCTATGATGATAAATCCCTTATCAGAGCTGATCTACGATGATAAATCCCTTATCAGAGCTGATCTATGATGATAAATCCCTTATCAGAGCTGATCTATGATGATAAATCCCTTATCAGAGCTGATCTATGACGATAAATCCCTTATCAGAGCTGATCTATGATGATAAATCCCTTATCAGAGCTGATCTATGATGATAAATCCCTTATCAGAGCTGATCTATGATGATAAATCCCTCATCAGAGCTGATCTATGATGATAAATCCCTCATCAGAGCTGATCTATGATGATAAATCCCTCATCAGAGCTGATCTATGATGATAAATCCCTTATCAGAGCTGATCTACGATGATAAATCCCTTATCAGAGCTGATCTACGATGATAAATCCCTTATCAGAGCTGATCTATGATGATAAATCCCTTATCAGAGCTGATCTATGATGATAAATCCCTCATCAGAGCTGATCTATGATGATAAATCCCTCATCAGAGCTGATCTATGATGATAAATCCCTCATCAGAGCTGATCTATGATGATAAATCCCTCATCAGAGCTGATCTATGATGATAAATCCCTCATCAGAGCTGATCTATGATGATTAATCCCTTATCAGAGCTGATCTATGATGATAAATCCCTCATCAGAGCTGATCTATGATGATAAATCCCTTATCAGAGCTGATCTATGATGATAAATCCCTTATCAGAGCTGATCTACGATGATAAATCCCTTATCAGAGCTGATCTATGATGATAAATCCCTTATCAGAGCTGATCTATGATGATAAATCCCTCATCAGAGCTGATCTATGATGATAAATCCCTCATCAGAGCTGATCTATGATGATAAATCCCTCATCAGAGCTGATCTATGATGATAAATCCCTTATCAGAGCTGATCTACGATGATAAATCCCTTATCAGAGCTGATCTATGATGATAAATCCCTTATCAGAGCTGATCTATGATGATAAATCCCTTATCAGAGCTGATCTATGATGATAAATCCCTCATCAGAGCTGATCTATGATGATAAATCCCTCATCAGAGCTGATCTATGATGATAAATCCCTCATCAGAGCTGATCTATGATGATAAATCCCTCATCAGAGCTGATCTATGATGATAAATCCCTCATCAGAGCTGATCTATGATGATTAATCCCTTATCAGAGCTGATCTATGATGATAAATCCCTCATCAGAGCTGATCTATGATGATAAATCCCTTATCAGAGCTGATCTATGATGATAAATCCCTTATCAGAGCTGATCTACGATGATAAATCCCTTATCAGAGCTGATCTATGATGATAAATCCCTTATCAGAGCTGATCTATGATGATAAATCCCTCATCAGAGCTGATCTATGATGATAAATCCCTCATCAGAGCTGATCTATGATGATAAATCCCTTATCAGAGCTGATCTATGATGATAAATCCCTCATCAGAGCTGATCTATGATGATAAATCCCTTATCAGAACTGATCTATGATGATAAATCCCTTATCAGAAGTGATCTACGATGATAAATCCCTTATCAGAGCTGATCTACGATGATAAATCCCTTATCAGAACTGATCTATGTGAATAAATCCCTTATCAGAGCTGATCTATGACGATAAATCCCTTATCAGAGCTGATCTACGACGATAAATCCCTTATCAGAGCTGATCTACGACGATAAATCCCTTATCAGAGCTGATCTACGATGATAAATCCCTTATCAGAGCTGATCTATGACGATAAATCCCTTATCAGAGCTGATCTATGACGATAAATCCCTTATCAGAGCTGATCTATGACGATAAATCCCTTATCAGAGCTGATCTACGATGATAAATCCCTTATCAGAGCTGATCTATGATGATAAATCCCTTATCAGAGCTGATCTATGATGATAAATCCCTCATCAGAGCTGATCTATGATGATAAATCCCTCATCAGAGCTGATCTATGATGATAAATCCCTTATCAGAGCTGATCTATGATGATAAATCCCTCATCAGAGCTGATCTATGATGATAAATCCCTTATCAGAGCTGATCTACGATGATAAATCCCTTATCAGAGCTGATCTATGATGATAAATCCCTCATCAGAGCTGATCTATGATGATAAATCCCTTATCAGAGCTGATCTATGATGATAAATCCCTCATCAGAGCTGATCTATGATGATAAATCCCTTATCAGAACTGATCTATGATGATAAATCCCTCATCAGAACTGATCTATGACGATAAATCCCTGATCAGAAGTGATCTATGATGATAAATCCCTTAGAGCTGATCTATGATGATAAATCAGATGATAAATCCCTTATCAGAGCTGATCTATGATGATAAATCAGATGATAAATCCCTTATCAGAAGTGATCTATGATGATAAATCCCTTATCAGAAGTGATCTATGATGATAAATCCCTTATCAGAAGTGATCTATGATGATAAATCCCTTATCAGAGCTGATCTATGATGATAAATCCCTTATCAGAAGTGATCTATGATGATAAATCCCTTATCAGAAGTGATCTATGATGATAAATCCCTTATCAGAGCTGATCTATGATGATAAATCCCTTATCAGAGCTGATCTACGATGATAAATCCCTTATCAGAGCTGATCTACGATGATAAATCCCTTATCAGAACTGATCTATGTGAATAAATCCCTTGTCAGAGCTGATCTATGATGATAAATCCCTTATCAGAACTGATCTATGATGATAAATCCCTTATCAGAACTGATCTATGATGATAAATCCCTTATCAGAGCTGATCTATGATGATAAATCCCTGATCAGAAGTGATCTACGATGATAAATCCCTTATCAGAGCTGATCTACGATGATAAATCCCTTATCAGAGCTGATCTACGATGATAAATCCCTCATCAGAGCTGATCTATGATGATAAATCCCTTATCAGAGCTGATCTATGATGAGCCTACGGCAGCACATGACTAACTGAGCTGGACTCCTGAAGCAGAGGAAGCTTCTGGTAAAGAAGATGCTGACAAGTTCATCTGTGTTAGGTTTACCAAACTATAAAGAACATGCACACAGGCAGCTGGTTGTAGAAGTTGTATGACATCTGTTAACCCGAGAACATGGAGGAAGACACCGACCTTTAGCTTTCTATTGCTCTCAACTCGATGCTGTTGCTCAGCAATGCCCGTCTGTCTACAAGCTGTAATCACAGCATCACCGTCTGGACAGACGTCTGCACCGATAGTGTTGTTTAACCCTTTAACACTGAAAGTACCACAGTTTCAGCAACATCAAATAATGTACATGTCACCTGCAAGACATCTGTCATGCACGGCAGCGTAAAAAACACTGAATCCATCCCCACTGTCCCCACCAACCAACCAATCACAGAGATGTGATCAGGAAGCAGCAGTCTGTAAACACAGCAGAGACTGATGAGGAAGCTAAGAAAGCTGCTCAGAAACACACGACCAGCTTCCTCCTGACGTGCAGCACTTAGACCATGAACTCTTAACAACATGCAAACAAATGCTCCAGAACAAGAGAGACAACAGGAGAGCACTTACTGGCACAAACACAACTGCAAAACAGGCAGTGATGGGTTCTGGAGATGACCTGAAGGCAAACTAGAACCAAAGACTAGATACGCCGGGTCAGAGCGCGTCTCAGAGGAGGGACGGTACCGATGAGAACGATGCCTCGCATGTCCTGTATGTGCAAAACATAATCCTCAAGGCCAACAAAGACCAGCAAGGGACAAACGACCAGAACCACAAGATCCATCCCAACACATTTGCATGGACTTCATTGACCTAAACCGATAACAGACAGATGTTCTGAGGCATTTCCCACCAAACAGCAGATGCTACGGCAGCTAAAGCCCGAACAAAAGACACGATACCACAATCTGGTGAAGCAGGACATATTGATTGTGATAGCGGTACACACTTTGTCAACAAAATAATAAAACACTTGGCTGAAGTATTTGGAATAAACATGAAATATAATTTCTCTTATCAGCCGCAGTCAGCAGGGTTGATTGAAAGAAGAAAATCAAATCAGAACTGAGAGAAACGCTGAGACGGGAAAGAACCGGTAGAACGTTGAGCTGCGGTAATGCTTAGTATGCACATACAGTATTACTATACTATAATTAATAAGTAATTAACACTCTATGGCAGACCGTACTATCTCACCGGACTTAGACTTAGTCAGACAAGATGAGCACATGGGAGGAAATACAGCAGAATGTTAAAAAGAAAGAAAGAGATGACTTCTTCTTCTGTTCTCTCCCCTCAGTCCAGACCAGGAGACTGGGTCCTCATCAAGGTCCTCCAGCGGACCACAGCCCACATACTCTGCTGCTCATCACACAAGTCAGGATCCATTTAACAGGGAAATAAACCGACTTTCCAACGGGAGAAGGTTCATTGCCAAGAAGCAACAAAGACACAATCTACTGTTGAGGAGAAAGCTCGGCGTGAACAGACTGAGGTCGAGGTGTTTAGCTCAATTCAAGCAATAACATTTATTTGTAACAGAAGTATTATGCCAGCAGTTATACGTGCACGTGGCCTAATCTCTACTCTGTAGGAGCAGGAAAAAAGAGAAGAAGCAGCGCTTAAACAGCATGCGCGTCATATTTCTAGGTTCTCCTGATGGGAGCCTGTTGGTGGAATACAGTAGGAGGCGGCTCTGTTTCTAGCTGTCAGAGGGCCTGGTTGGCGCTCTGGGCATCTTCACCCACACCGGCTCACGTCCGGATCCTCCTCTGCATCATCAGTGTGCGTGCATGTTGTGGAACACATTGTGCCGATAGGGTGCGATTCTAAGCTACTGCCGGAGTCTCTGCTGGACTCGATAAGAGAGGAACGCTCTTGTTATGGCGGTTGAAGCAAGCGTCTCTTCCAGGCTCACAGTATCTGTTTCTATCGTACGAGCAGGCGCCGGAATGCCCCGCTCGGAGTATTTGACCTACTTACATGTGACCCCACAATAAGCATGCAAGTAAAGCGCATATTATGTACACAACGTCCTCACCTTCTGTTTATATTCATAGAAGTGTTTATTCTTTGTTTTATGTATTTGGAGTTACATTTTAAACACGTATCCAATGCTTACTTCTTGCCTTATTAAACTCATGTGTTTGCATTATTATTATGTTTCATACTGTATTGTATAAACGGGGGACATGTTGGAGAGACAGAATGTGTGAATAACGTTTGTACTTTTCCATGATGCTGAGAAACAGACGTGACCTTTCAACCCACAGATAACACACCTGCACTCAGTCAACCATCAACGTCTGTTTCAGAGGAAGAACCGGTTCAACCTGGTTCAACCCGGTTCAACCCTCCACCCTGTTCTGAAGCAGTCTGTCACAGTGTGTAAGGACAGAGACAGACATGCAGCTCTGCTGCTTCCTGCAGGAATACGTCTCCTGATTATTCATTTCTAACATCGCGGCATCAATAATCCACTTTGTGTTCTGGACGGATTCTAGTTCATTGTGATGTTTGCTGTCAGGTTGGAGGACTTCTCTCATACAGTTACATGAAACATGAGGAAACCCGCATGAGCTGATGAAAAGCACTGATTAGAAGCCACAGAACAGACAATTCATTAACTTGTTGATTTTATTTTCAACTTCTGTTTCAAAGGTCACACATGTATAGACAGGAGCCCACCGGTGGTCCAGGTCCAGCAGGTCCAGCAGGTTCAGCAGGTTCAGCAGCCTCGTGTTGGGCCTGGTGGGTCTGGTGGGTCTGGTGGACCTCGTGGGTCTGGTGGGTCTGGTGGGTCTGGTTGAAGGACTTTTCAGCTGTGTTCAATGAAGGGAAAGTGGCAGAAATATGACGTTATAACAGTTATATGTTATGTTCATTATTTACAATATTTGTTTATTTATTTAATTTAACTCTCCATGAATTGATCTCTGGAGCAAACACGTTGGCAAACGCACAACTTTTACTTTGAAGGCGAGCTGACTTCCTTCACTCACTGTTCATGCTTAAAGTCGGATAATAGAAGAAGATGAGCTTTGGTGCACGTGTTCTAAATAACTAAAAAATTAAATTAATTAAAAAAATTAAATGAAATTCATTCAATGAGACAATAACACAGAGAAGAGAAAAGGTGAAGGTTGAGCAGCATCGGCTGTGAACACGACCTCACATGGAACACATTCACATGAACACAAGTACACCAATGAGATTATCAATAACCATAAACTGACATTGTTCATGATACAACGTGGACGATGGGAGATGAATTACTTCGTCACGCTATTAAACTTTAAATAATGCTGAGACCGAGACCGACTCTGTCGTCATTACGGGAATATAATTAAGATGCATCGTTCATCCCTCACGTCCAGAAACAACTTTCACATTTTATATTTACATTTTACAATATTTTACAATATTTTACAATATTTTCTCTTGTGAGATGAGGAACATTTTATAAATATTCCAGAGTTAAACTTTCTGTATCTCAATGGCAATGAAGCTGCGGTGATGTTATTGATCATCAGGATGGACCTGATGCTGTGATGACGGTGGAGAAGAGGGTGAGGAGTGAGAGACATGTTTAACCATCAAACATGTTAAATATGTGACAACATGTTAAATATGTGACAACATGCTAAATATGTGACATGTTAAATATGTGACAACATGTTAAATATGTGACAACATGTTAAATATGTGACAACATGCTAAATATGTGACATGTTAAATATGTGACAACATGTTAAATATGTGACAACATGTTAAATATGTGACAACATGTTAAATATGAGACAACATGCTAAATATGTGACAACATGTTAAATATGTGACAACATGTTAAATATGAGACAACATGTTAAATATGTGACAACATGCTAAATATGTGACAACATGTTAAATATGTGACAACATGCTAAATATGTGACAACATGCTAAATATGTGACATGTTAAATATGTGACAACATGTTAAATATGTGACAACATGCTAAATATGTGACAACATGTTAAATATGTGACAACATGCTAAATATGTGACAACATGTTAAATATGTGACAACATGTTAAATATGTGACAACATGCTAAATATGAGACAACATGTTAAATATGTGACAACATGCTAAATATGTGACAACATGTTAAATATGTGACAACATGCTAAATATGAGACAACATGTTAAATATGTGACATGTTAAATATGAGACAACATGTTAAATATGTGACAACATGTTAAATATGTGACATGTTAAATATGTGACAACATGTTAAATATGTGACATGTTAAATATGTGACAACATGTTAAATATGTGACAACATGTTAAATATGTGACAACATGCTAAATATGTGACAACATGTTAAATATGTGACAACATGTTAAATATGTGACAACATGCTAAATATGTGACAACATGTTAAATATGTGACAACATGTTAAATATGTGACAACATGTTAAATATGTGACAACATGTTAAATATGAGACAACATGTTAAATATGTGACAACATGTTAAATATGTGACATGTTAAATATGTGACATGTTAAATATGTGACAACATGTTAAATATGTGACAACATGCTAAATATGAGACAACATGTTAAATATGTGACAACATGCTAAATATGTGACATGTTAAATATGTGACATGTTAAATATGTGACAACATGTTAAATATGTGACAACATGCTAAATATGTGACAACATGTTAAATATGTGACAACATGCTAAATATGTGACAACATGTTAAATATGTGACAACATGTTAAATATGTGACAACATGCTAAATATGAGACAACATGTTAAATATGTGACAACATGCTAAATATGTGACAACATGTTAAATATGTGACAACATGCTAAATATGAGACAACATGTTAAATATGTGACATGTTAAATATGAGACAACATGTTAAATATGTGACAACATGTTAAATATGTGACATGTTAAATATGTGACATGTTAAATATGTGACAACATGTTAAATATGTGACAACATGCTAAATATGTGACAACATGTTAAATATGTGACAACATGTTAAATATGTGACAACATGCTAAATATGTGACAACATGTTAAATATGTGACAACATGTTAAATATGAGACAACATGTTAAATATGTGACAACATGTTAAATATGTGACAACATGCTAAATATGAGACAACATGTTAAATATGTGACAACATGTTAAATATGTGACAACATGTTAAATATGTGACAACATGCTAAATATGAGACAACATGTTAAATATGTGACATGTTAAATATGAGACAACATGTTAAATATGTGACAACATGTTAAATATGTGACATGTTAAATATGTGACAACATGTTAAATATGTGACAACATGTTAAATATGTGACATGTTAAATATGTGACAACATGTTAAATATGTGACAACATGCTAAATATGTGACAACATGTTAAATATGTGACAACATGTTAAATATGTGACAACATGCTAAATATGTGACAACATGCTAAATATGTGACAACATGTTAAATATGTGACAACATGTTAAATATGAGACAACATGTTAAATATGAGACAACATGTTAAATATGTGACAACATGCTAAATATGAGACAACATGCTAAATATGTGACAACATGTTAAATATGTGACAACATGTTAAATATGTGACAACATGCTAAATATGTGACAACATGCTAAATATGTGACAACATGTTAAATATGTGACAACATGCTAAATATGTGACAACATGTTAAATATGTGACAACATGTTAAATATGTGACAACATGTTAAATATGAGACAACATGTTAAATATGTGACAACATGCTAAATATGAGACAACATGTTAAATATGTGACAACATGTTAAATATGAGACAACATGTTAAATATGTGACAACATGTTAAATATGTGACAACATGTTAAATATGTGACAACATGTTAAATATGTGAGCGCCTGTAGAGATTTCTGCAGAACAGATGATGTAATGTGGGCGTGCATCTTCCAGAGAACAGTCGAGGTTGTTGTCCTGAGTCCTCATAACCTAAGAGGGTTCGTTCCTCCTCGCTCCCTTGTTTCCTCTTCCTTCTTCCTTCGACTATTTTTAATTTTCCTGCAAAATCTGAAAGACCTTTTTATTTGAGTTAATTTAATGTTGACAGACTGTATATATTATATCATTATATATATAATGCAGCACAAAACAACATACAATGATCTTCAGATATTTTAATATATCATAATATAATAACATTGTTCTCCAGATTCTCACACTTGTCTCTGTTTCACTTCTTCAAACATGTCTGATCTCTAAGCAGTCAGACTTTATGGCTTTATGAAAAGTTTAAAGTCATCTTTTGTCACGTGCACTTTAAAAACACGAGCATTGGTGGCATCCTAAACTACAACACCCATGATGCACCGGAACCCGGAGCTCTCTTGTGCGCACGAACCTGCCGAGTGAACCCGAAGACTTCCCGACAGAAGAGCGCGAGGCGGAAGCTGAGAACCGAAAGTGTTTCTGGTGAGTTGGTCCTCGCGCGATCAGAAGAAGTTAAAAGGTCCGCGAGACGAACGTCACCGAGCAGTCTGACTTCCGGTGGACTTCAACGACGATGAACGTGCTTCTTCTCGCGTGCCTCTGTCTCCTGACTCTGTCTGTGACGACGACTGATGGAGGTGAGGACTTGTATATAAAATATATATATATATATGTAGAAATATTGATTTATTTATATCTACAAATATATATTTATTTATATATATTTATTTTCACAAATCATTGTACATATATAAATAAATCTATGTGTTATCATTAGTCATTATATATATGTGTACATTGTGTAATGCTGGTCGCTGATTGATCATTGATTATTGATCAGCAGCCTCCTCGCGCTCCCTTCAGTTCTTAGAGCTGCAGCGTTTCTCGGGGCGTCGACCTCCTGCAGAGAAACAAGAGCTGCTGTTTACGAGCTCCCTGAAGTATCCACATGTGTACTGCAAGTACTAATACCTCACTCAGAAATACTACACTAGCAGTAAGAGTACTAATACCTCACTGAGAAATACTACTATAGCAGTAAGAGTACTAATACCTCACTGAGAAATACTACTATAGCAGTAAGAGTACTAATACCTCACTCAGAAATACTACACTAGCAGGACGAGTACTAATACCTCACTCAGAAATACTACACTAGCAGTAAGAGTACTAATACCTCACTCAGAAATACTACACTAGCAGGACGAGTACTAATACCTCACTCAGAAATACTACACTAGCAGTAAGAGTACTAATACCTCACTCAGAAATACTACACTAGCAGTAAGAGTACTAATACCTCACTCAGAAATACTACACTAGCAGTAAGAGTACTAATACCTCACTGAGAAATACTACCAGTAAGAGTAGGCTAAAGTATTGATTGATCAGTAACATGATGTAAACGTGTTAAAGTATTGATTGATCAGTAACATGATGTAAACGTGTTAAAGTATTGATTGATCAGTAACATGATGTAAATGTGTTAAAGTATTGATTGATCAGTAACATGATGTAAATGTGTTAAAGTATTGATTGGTCAGTAACATGTGATCTATCAGGTGTTTATGGATTAATATTCCTGCTGCATTAACGTGCTGCATGTTAACTCTTTAATATCCGGTCGGCTGCTTTATTCGACATCAATGCTTCATATTCTATCTGATCATCACAGATTTATCAAATATGAAAACTAACTAAAGATGTAAAAAGTATAATATTTTCCTCTGAGATGTATCAAGAAGCAGAAACATGTAAATACAAGCAAATATAAAGTACAAGTACTTGGAATATGTACAGTACTTGTCTGAGTAGATGTACTTTGTTACATTCCATCAACAATACTAATTATTGTTTAATTTGATTATTTATTATTGATACATTTTTTGTGTGATAGTGTTTTTTTAGTGTGATACCCAATAATAATAATGTTAGTAATGTTAATTATTATTATTTTAATAATAATAACAAATAATAATGAAATGATAATAGTAAAAACAACAATAAAAACAATAATAATAATAATAATAATAATAATAATAACAATAATGCAATAAGAAGCAGAGGACGTTGTTTCTTCTTCCTGGTGAACTCCAGTTCTTTTCTTCTTTTTCAGTTAGAATGAATAGAATAGAATAGAATGAATAGAAGCCGTTGGTCTCGTCCTGCTGGTCTGCTGTAAACAAACACCTGCAGGATCGAACCTGTTAAATATGTCAGCACCTGTCGAGAGATTTCTGCAGAACAGATGATGCGATGTGGGCGTGCGTCTTCCTGAGAACAGAGGTTGTTGTCTTGAGTCCTCACATGAACTCAGAGGGTTTTGTTTCCTCCTCGCTCTCTTGTTTCCTCTTCCTTGTTCCATCCTCTTCTTCATGTGTTGAGTGAGCAGACAGAGAGTTGGATTAACAGCCGAGTCACTGTTAAAAATATCAGCATTTAGGTCAAAGAAATGTGATCAAATATGAAGATATGAAAAAACCTAAAATGAAATAATATGTAAATATACAATCTGCAGGGAAGTGCAAAATGATTTACTGATGACAAAGTGAAAGACGAGCTCAAAAAACAAGGAACGTTTCTTGTTGAATCATAAGTTGCTGCAACAACAAACTTCCATTGGTGTGTCTGAACTTAAACACGCTGCATGTCGACATTCTGATGAGACTTTGAGGTGAAAGAGCTCGATGCTAAAGATCCAGAACAAAACACACTCCTGCTCTCACTTTACCCAGCATGCCTCTGGTTTCTCAGGTGTTTCACCTGCTGTCTGCTCTCACTTTACCCAGCATGCCTCTGGTTTCTCAGGTGTTTCATCTGCTCTGCTCTCACTTTACCCAGCATGCCTCTGGTTTCTCAGGTGTTTCACCTGCTCTGCTCTCACTTTACCCAGCATGCCTCTGGTTTCTCAGGTGTTTCACCTGCTCTGCTCTCACTTTACCCAGCATGCCTCTGGTTTCTCAGGTGTTTCACCTGCTCTGCTCTCACTTTACCCAGCATGCCTCTGGTTTCTCAGGTGTGTCACCTGCTGTCCGCTCTCTCACTTTACCCAGCATGCCTCTGGTTTCTCAGGTGTTTCACCTGCTCTGCTCTCACTTTACCCAGCATGCCTCTGGTTTCTCAGGTGTTTCACCTGTGAAGTCCCTGCATGTTTTAAATGTGCTGCTGAAACGTCTCATGTTGACGCTGTGAATGACTACAGGACTCTGTTTCAGAGAAAACTCTGAGTTAATTAAACCTGAGATGAAGAAAACTCTGTTATTCAACAAGAGTTCAGGATTATGTAACTCAGAGTTCAGTGAAAAGTGTCTCGTTATATCATAAGTTGATATTTTGTTACAACAACAGACTTCCATTCGTCTGTCTGAACTTAAACTCTGCTTGTTTTTATCTTCCAGGACCAGCAGTCATCAAAGTGGAACAAGACAGCGATGTGATCTTACCTTGTTCCCTCAGCAACAAGCAGGACATCACAGCCGCTGTCTTTGACTGGAAGAAAGTAGCTCAGAGAGGTCAACGTCAGAAGGAGGTTTTCTTTTATAATGCAGGTGTTCATTACAACAACGGCAAAGATGGTCAGAGCGAGCAGTTCAGAGGACGAGTCTCACATTTTGGAGATCAACTGAAACACGGCAACGCCTCCATAATCATCACAAATACCAAGATGGCCGACAGTGGACACTACACCTGTGCTTTTCCACTTCTTCAGACACCTCAAACCTTCTACATGGAGCTCGTTGTTGGTGAGTATTTTAATTAACCGTTCAAGATGTCCGCTCATGTTCTGAGATGACATCACATCAGATCTGGATCTGTGAACGTTAATCAGTTTCAGATGGAAAAATACATTGCTTAATTAACATGGAAACACATCGAGTTTCATTGTCTGATGATATCTCACACGCATTCTGACTCGTGTTCTGTTTTGCCTTTTAGATCCTGTCTTAACCTCTTGTGGCTCATTTTGAGTTTGTGTATTTCTGTCTCTTAATACCGACACATTTTAATCTGTGTAACACCAGGACCACGAGGAACTGATGCATGTAGATTACATGACTGTGGAGAAAACACTCATTGGGTTTCATTCGGTGTGTTGATCTCACTTTAGGCTCTGAAAGAGTTCACTGGTAAAATAATAAACAGGAAAAAACAGAAGCTTTCTTGTGTTTTTACTTTCACTTCATGTTTTAAATACAGTAAATCAGTCTTAATAAGGGCCATCAGGCTGAAATTCACAGGATATCTCCCTCAACTTGTCTATTATGTTTGTACCAAATTTTAGGTTGATTGACAGAAGCGTCTCTGAGATATTTTAGAAAATGCAGTACAGAGCATCTCCAGCAGAGGACTCCAGAGCTCTCTAAAACTGTTTAAAAGTTCCCAAATAACGACAATAAATCTCTTTATGATTCTACAGAAATGTCCCTGAGTGTTCAATGTGACTATTATAATACGTATTTAATGTTTGAATATAGATTTACGTATTAATTATGCGTGAATCACGCCTCCATAAACATATAAATACAGTTTCTCTGTTGTGTGGGAGTCTCATCTCCGCAGGCAGTTCCGCTCCGCTCACTTCCTTATATGGTCAGGCAGGTAATTTAACTGGCCGCAAACTCAGCGTGTTGTCACGGTGCTGACTCCCCATTGGATGAAAGCAGCTGTCAATCAGACACACGTGGAGCGCACTTAAAGATGCGCTCCTGTGATTGGTTGATTGAGTTAAAGGCCCGGTAGGTACGTCACTTTAGATCGTAGAAAGATGCTGATTGGTTGATTTTGTTCCGGGGCGTTTCCTGACTTTAGAGATGCTGAACATCATTGGTCAAATGTTTTGTCAATACTTTAAATTGACAGAAGATGCGTTGTTGTGGAAGTTTTGACTTGCGGCTCTAAAAGTAAACGAGGAACACAAACGACTCTTATTCTCGTTGTTTCTACTTCCGGTTGAACATAAACAGGTAACTTCAATCGGTGAACTTTAGATCTTTAAGACGAGCCGCTGTTTGTCCATAAATGTCTGTTTCGTGAACTATAAATACATTTGAACTGCGGCTCCACAGGTTAGCAGGTAAGACGCTAACGGTTTACTGCCGTAAAGTAAGACGCCGCGGCTTTCATGTCGTAAATCCTGTCGTTAGATCCTTAAACGCGTGTAAAAACGAACTTCTAACGGTTCAAACGAGCTATGAAGTGTCTGCACTGACTTCTACCGTCGACGTGAAAATATGTATTTTATTTATTTACTTTATTTCACATGTGAAGCTTGGGTCGCGTGCAACCTCCGCGCTTTATAACGTTAAAAGACAGATCAGCAGAAAACATCCCAGGTGAGTCCTGATGACGTCACTCTCTACTGTCACTCTCTACTGACGTAATTTAAAGCACTTAAACTTCACTTTAGACTCTACTTTACTGTCTTTACTCAGAGTTCAGGTTCGTACAGTCTTTACAGAAAGAATAAATATAGAATGTAGAATAAACTGTTAAAGATAAGATATTAATAATATTTAATAATATGGACCTGCAGCAGTTACAGTAAGAAGTATAAGTATAATAAAAATATAGTTAGGTGCAGGAAAGTACATGAAAGTACATTATATACATATATGAATTAATTTATATGCAAACATCTCTTAAGTTTGTGTCAAAGGTTTATTTGAAAATTAAAAATCATTTTTTATAATGAGTAGAAATAATATGTATTTTTATTTTCATTTCATTTATGTAATATGCATTGTTCACACTTGTTTGTCCATCCAAATGAAACAAACTCATTACAAACTGAATCTTTAATTTAAAGACATATAATTAAAACTAAACTGTTATTAAACAGCTCAGGAATAATAACATAAATCTTCATCTTCAGTTCAAACTGTTATAGAGATGTTATTGTGTTATACTGTGTTTCTAATGTTTAAAACTTGTGTTTTGCAAAAATAATATTATAAAAGTGAAAGACAACACTCCGGTCAAATCGTTCATGAATATAGTTCAACATATTGTCTGATTCATTTTCCATTAAGGCAGCATGTTAAAACACAATTAAGACATCAGTGGTCTGCATACCTTTAGAAGAATCTTTATTTATATTTCATAACTAGATTTAATGTGCAGAACATTTACACTCAGTTTAATATCATGATTTTACATTTATCTGTTTCTCTCTGATGTTTAAACCACATTTAAAACCTCAGAAGAGATGAAGAAACATCCTGGTATTACATTATTCATTCTGTAATTATTCTGTATGATCTATTTATTCTACCGTGTTCTCAGGTGCAGCTCCAAAGCCGTCCGTCACATCTCTTGATTTTACAAAGGACTGGTCTCTGCTGCAGTGTGAAGCTCATGGTAACCCACAACCTGCAGTAGAATGGCAGGACAGTGATGGAAACACACTCCCTGCTGAAGAACCAACGTTCTCAGAGAGAGGAGGAAGCTTCTACGTCACTCTGAACATCACCGTGACCAAGACGGACCGCTATCGCTGTGTAGCGACTCAGAAGACCATCAACCATCAGATCCACGCTGAGACCTCTGTGTATATCAGTGGTGAGTTTCTTTATATATATATATATATATATATATAATATATTCACTTTTACATTCAATTCATTCTAATAGTTTAAGTGTTACTTTAAAAATAAGTGACGTGGAGGCAAGATTCAGGAATAAGACGGAGACTCGGAGACAGGAACGCGTAACAAGGTGTCCTTTAATAGACGGGTCGGGTAAAGGGGACCAGCTCAAACTCAACTAGAGACTCCTCCCGGTCGGGGGCTTTGTTCTTCGGTCTACACCCAGTGTGAGATGATTCCTCCGTCCTGTGTGCCAGAGCAGAGGAGAGTCCGCTGGATTACCTCCGGTCTCCTGCAGCTCTGGAGAGGAGCTGCAGGAGACCCCCCCCCCCCAACCTGAGCTTGGGGATCCGCCTCCTGTGCTGTCTGCTCCGCTTTCCCCTGGTTTGCCACAGTGTGTTCAGACTGAACTCAGAGTACATTGTGGTGACGTCATACTTAAACTCTGAATACATACAGTGATGTTTCTGGTAATAATTTGATTCCATGAAGTCACACTCAGTGTTTCCTGGTCATGTAAACTGGTGGAACAGTGCAGCTTCAGGACTGAACCACGACGAGTGAAAATAGATAAATAACTTTAATTCTTCTCCAGTGAATGAAGCCACAACTCTCTCTTCTCTCAGCTCACTAAACACATTGCTTTATGATAATAATAATAATTTGTGCTGCTACAAATAGTCTGAACATATTAATATTTAGAATAAGTTTTGTGAAGTCCGAACTGTTTTCTGTTCCACTGAAGTAATTCAAACACGTTCATAAAGGACCTCAAAAGAAAAGTCAGCTTCAGGTTGAGACTTGATGAACCTGGAGATGAAGAAGAGAACGTTGTTGGTTTGTAAATGTTCTCCTCTCTCATTTACTAACAGTTTCTGTAGAATGGTCACATGATTCCACCAATCACAGGGGACGGATCAATATTCAAGAAATCATGTGAACAGACTCACAATGTTTCTGTTTTAGTTTTGTTTATTCTCCTTTATTTATGCAGATGGCCTGATGATTTATGAAACCTCGTTTAAGATGTTTCTCACTAAAAAGGAGGCGTGTCCTATCTGTGACGCAATGAAACATTTAGTTTCTAAACTAAATGTAAAGAAATAAATGACTGTATGTTTAAGTGACAGTTTAAGTTTTGGGCATATTTTGATAATTATCGGGATAATAACGTGAATTATTTTAGCAGGATAATCATGACAATATGTTTTTATATTGTCTCATGTTTAAACATGTCAGCAGTATAATTTACAGATTTACAGTCAGATATAATAATAATTAATAACTTTAGTTCTTCTCCAGTAAATAAAGACGCTACTCTCTCCTCTCAGCTCACTAAATGATCATATTATTATTAATAATAATAATATGATCATTTGTTCTGCTGCAAATTAATCAACTCAAAGTGAACTGTGAGGAAGACTTTACATGATGAAGATGTGCTGTTGAAAACTGCTGAGTCACACATGAATCACACAACAAACCACATGAGGACTCAAAGATGTAGATATGATGAGTTATTGATGTTTAGTTTTTTATTTCTGAACTAGAAACTAAACTAAAAACTAAGATCAAATTGAACTCAAATATAAACAATCACACTTCCTGCTAATAATCTGACAGCATGGAGGCAAAGTGAAGCTTCAACTACAACACTTTGAGTTTATTATTATAACACTTTGAGTTTATTATTATTATTTGTTATTGTAACACTTTGAGTTTATTATTATTATTATAACACTTTGAGTATTTTATTATTATTATAACACTTTGAGTTTATTATTATTATTATTATTATTATAACACTTTGAGTTTATTATTATTATTATAACACTGTTTATTATTGTTATTATTATTATAACACTGTTTATTATTATTATTATTATTATTATTATAACACTGTGTTTATTATTATTATTATTATTAGTATAACACTGTTTATTATTATTATTATTAGTATAACACTGTTTATTATTATTATTATTATTATTATTATTATAATAACACTGTGTTTATTATTATTATTATTAGTATAACACTGTTTATTATTGTTATTATTATTATTATTATTATTATTATTAGTATAACACTGTTTATTATTATTATTATTATTATTATTATAATAACACTGTGTTTATTATTATTATTATTATTAGTATAACACTGTTTATTATTGTTATTATTATTATTATTATTATTATTATAATAACACTGTGTTTATTATTATTATTATTATTAGTATAACACTGTTTATTATTGTTATTATTATTATTATTATTATTATTATTATAACACTGAGTTTCAGTGAGAGTCACTGACCAACATGAAGCTGACTTCACTGCAGCAGATTGTTGCTTCATTAAAAGCAGAAGTGAGAGAGAAGTCGGCTTGATGTTGAGACTTGAAGTGAAACTGGAGATGAAGAAGAGTGAACGTTTGTAAATGTGACAGAAGTCTATAAGGAGGCGTTAACAGACGATAATCATGACAATATATTTTTTATATTGATACATTTAAATTTTCTGTGATTTAACTGCAATAAACGGAAAAAAAGATGCAGAAATAACTACGTAATGATGCAGATTTATAAAAAAATCAGACTTCATGTTTAGTTAGTTCTCTCCACAAGACGACGCGATAAATCACTTTTAAAATACTTGTTTTCTCAATGGAGTCTGGTTCTATCAGTGCTATGCTAAGCTAACATTGTAGCAGCTCCATCAACACTCAACATAACATCATCCAGGCGTGAATACAGCGTCTATTCATTGTTTGTACCGTAGACGGTCTCTGGTTTATACACACACATTTATACACATAGTTTGGTCTACTGATATGAGGTATCGTAGACCTCTGGTATTTGTTTCCTGATTCAACAACGTCAGTGATGAAGGAGCATCTCAACGCTGATAGGATTTAAAGACACAGCGTCACAAGAATTTGGGTCAATTTCACGTCATTAGAGTCTCAGATTTGATAAACAATAGAACAGGTTTCAGTTTGATGATATTTGTTCTGTTTCTCCTTTTAGGATCCAGATCAGAGCAAGACTCAGGTGAGTCTGTGATGAACTCTTTATGCACAAACATCCTTTTGTTTTTAAAGGTTTGTTCATTTTAAATCCACTAGAGTTTGTATTTAATCTTCATCACTCACTGTGGGAGAGAAACAAGACTCTATGATATGAGACTAGATATCATAGATTTAATATCTCATAAGTGTTTTTCTTTTAAAGACTGAACTACAGTAAAGGGATCCAGACTTCGAGTAGATTCTATTATTTATATTTACTCACGTAGTCAATAAATCCACATTACTTTAATCCGCCTGTGGTGATGAAGATGAGGATGGGGATGATGAAGATGGTGATGAAGATGATGATGAGATGTCTCTTCTCTTTCAGGTTCCTTCACTGGATGGATTGGTATCGTTGTTGCTGTTCTCGTCACTCTTTTAGTTGTCGGTGTTATTCTAGCTGTGCTCGTACGCAAGGGTTGCATCACATCAAAAAGTAAGTTTCAAAGTACTTCACGTGTTGTGTTCAACAGACTCTTGATCTCTTCTTCATGTGTTAGAGTTCTGTGATTATTGATCCATGTTGAATTAACCTGGTATCTCTCAGTCATCTGATGTAGTTTGATTTATTCTGACGGTTTGATGAGTCACTGAAGTCTGATGAGACCCGGTCAGGTAGAAAACCTGGACCTGGTCCTAACTGCCCCTTCAGACTAAAACACAACCCCGGAGTTTCAAAATAAAACGGCGTCATTTAACACGTCTCTGTTTTAGACACAATGAGTCAAAGTTGTTGTTCTTCAGCTGGAAAAATACAGAAACAAACCAAAGAGGTCAGATGCTGGTCTGAGATCAGTTCCTGGACCTAAACTCAGGAACTCAAAGTCCTTTTTGTGATTTCCTGTTTGAAACGTTTGAAACACTCAAAGACTTCATGTTTTGAGATATTTATCTTTGAGTGTTTTTCACAGATGAAACCTGTAAAAGCTCAACTTGTTGTAGATCGTTCAGTCTGCAAAGAATCAAGACGGAAAAGATTTTCATTCTGTTCTTGTGCTTCTGGTTTCTCCCGGCAGGTTCACCAGTAGACCAAAGTGAGTCAAAGTCAGAGACGGAGCCAGTTAACAGTCCTTCAGCAAACCGAGATTAAAGAAGTCAGCCTTTGTTTTTATGTGTATATGTATGTGTGTATGTATGTATGTATGTATGTATGTATGTATGTATGTATGTATGTATGTATGTATGTATGTATGTATGTATGTATGTATGTATGTATATATATGTATGTATATATGTATATATATATATGTATGTCTCTTTCCAAACAGAGTCACAGAAAGTCTTTAATCTTCATCTTAACGTAACCTGGTAGTAAACCAACACTGGAACTTAAAACATGTTTCTTCTGTCATAACATTCTTTAACTAAACATGAACCAGACGTTAGTTTTCATGTGAAATCATTTCATATGACCTTTATGAACAATGAGAGAGGAGTTTAGTAAATCAATGATGTGAAGAGAGGAAATACACTTCAATACATATTACTGTATATTAATTAATAATACACATTACTGTAGATTAATTAATAATACACATTACTGTATATTAATTAATAATACATATTACTGTATATTAATTAATAATACATATTACTGTATATTAATTAATAATACATATTACTGTATATTAATTAATAATACATATTACTGTATATTAATTAATAATACACATTACTGTATATTAATTAATAATACACATTACTGTATATTAATTAATAATACACATTACTGTATATTAATTAATAATACACATTACTGTATATTAATTAATAATACATATTACTGTATATTAATTAATAATATTACTGTAGATTAATCTAAAGGCTGTTTTTCCTCAGGAGTGTCTAGACGAGATGTTACATAGATGTACCGGTATAGAATATACACGATGCACTAAAGTGCTGTAACACAGAAACATCCCATAATTCCACATGTTTAGTGGTCCAATAGAGCAGAGAGACTTATTTAATGACAGAAAGATAGAAAACAGAGAAAAAATAATGAGATAAATACTGAAAACAAACAAACGACTCATGAAATAAAACCTACGAGTTCTAAATTAACAGTAATTTACTGTTAATTTACGGTGAAACTGTTTAGAGTGATTTCTTCACCCGCTAAGCCAGGACCAGTTACACACTGAAGTACACGGATATATGTATATATATGTATTTAATTATATATGTATATCTTCACAGACCTCCATGATGCCACCAGACATTAAATAATAACTCGTTAAGTCTTCATAAAATAAATGACGTCACATGAAAACACTCAGATCTTTTATTTAAATAATTAATATTCTCATTCTTTATATCCTCAGACTGTAAAATACTTTATTTAAATTCATCACGCTGACTCAGCCTGTTAGAGGTTATGAAAACATGATAATTATGTTTTCGTATTTAAAACGAATCAGTTTATTTTACTTGTTTGTTCAAATCCAAACTGCAGGAAACTCGTGATGATTCTTTAATTCATTTTACAGTATTATTTATGTCTTTCTGTTACATGTTCCTTTTGAGTGCTATTAAATAAAAATAAACTAAATGATTGAAAACTTTTCTCTTTTCTTAAATGTTCCTCAGTTTTCAGGTTGATGGTTTTTAATCATTCACTGATTCTGCTTATGAATAAAAAGATGAGAGCTTAAATATATTTGAGGAAACTCTTTGAACATGAAGTCTCTAAAATATAAATATTTATTATCTACTATACTGTATAAATGATTTATTTACTCTGATTGTTGTCTGTCAGTGAAATAGTTTTAGTCTCAATCCTCAACAACATGGCGCCCTCTGGTGTCCAGAGACTGTACACACACACACACACACACACACACACACACACACACGCACTCACACATAGACTCATTAATATTCATTCTGGTTATTTTCATAGATCAATAATAAATTAGTTATTTGCATAACATACTTTTAGGACTTAATAAAAAAAACATTTTCAACCATTAAGTTGTGAAGACTCGTGTTTTTAGATGTTTTAAATTTCTTCTCATTGAACTTTCATTTAAATTGAAATGTTTGAAATGTTAGTAATTTTAAAATAATGAGAAACATTAAAGGATTCACAGTCATTTTATTTATTAAATATAATCCTCACATGAAAAGCTAGAATGCTTGTTTGTAAAGTGACTGAAAGGATTAATCGATGATCAATTAATATGAATAAACTGTTGAAGACTTTAAACGTCTGTACTTCTTTTCACACGTTACTCTTTTAACTTTGATATGATCCCGAACATTAATAACACATCTTTATACTTCTTCCTCTATTTTATAACATTTTAATTTTTTAAAAGCTTAAAGCTTTCATATTGTGTTTTTAAAGTGTTTTAAATTCAAACTGTTCATTCACAGTTTATGGGAAGACTTTCATGTTTGCATAAAACTATAGAATTCTCAAACATTAATACTCTTAATAACACATTTAAATGAACTTATTCAACTGTTTATGTGTGAGATGTTGAGATGATTTCACAGTTTTAAACGTTCTAAATGAGTCCAGGTGTACGTCCGGTTGCAGTCTTGTGTATTTATACTCTGGTATCAGCGCTGTGAATACTTTTAGGAAACTAAATAGAAATATTTTGGGCTGCAGTGGAGAAAGAGTGATCAGCTGACGTGGCCTAGCACCTCATTCTAAACCCTACACGCCTTCAAAATAAGAGTCAAAGAACTTCAAAGTGACTACGTTGGTGTTCAGTGAGCACATGTGCTAAATTACATTCATGATAATGTCTGCATTATGTTTTGATTATCGATTAGTCCGCTGTTGTGTTTTATATTAATTCATGAAAGATGACCTACTGCACTCACAAAACACCCAAAATTACTTTTTAATTACTGATATGTTTTCTGTGTTTTATGTGTGTGTGTGTGTGTGTGTGTGTGTGTGTGTGTGTGTGTGTGTGTGTGTGTGTGTGTATTTAAGACATCCAAACTTAAAGAAGGGTTAAGTGTCTTGCTCAAGGACACATCGACATGCTCCAGAGGAGCCGGGGATCGAACTGCCGATCCTCTGATTGAGGGACGGCCCTGCTCCACTTAGCCACAGATCAGTTCTAGACTACGGCTGTGTGGTTTAAAGGTCGGCGTGTAAAACCGTGTTGGGAAAA
Organism: Lycodopsis pacificus; assembly: GCA_028022725.1. NCBI lineage: Eukaryota > Metazoa > Chordata > Actinopteri > Perciformes > Zoarcidae > Lycodopsis > Lycodopsis pacificus. The sequence continues at coordinate 30,924,736 of CM051691.1, forward strand.
CTGGATGTAATACAAGTGTCATTCATATGTAGCGGGGTCTTTAAAACAACATCTGTGCCGGCATTGCAGGTAGAAATGGGGGAAACGCCGTTGCAGTTGAGAAGAATCCAGATCATGATGACATATTGGGTCAGTTTACAACAAGTGCAGTTGAGCCATGCTGGGAACATGACAACAGGCCAACACAGAGCTTTGCTTGGTTGTTCAGGAGATGGCTATGAGTTTACTGGATACGAGTTATTCTCCAGCTGTGGTCCAGCTGTTCCTCTTTGGTTCCTGCCACAGCCTGAAATTGATCTTGGCCTCCTTGAACTGATGAGAGATGAACGTGGGGGAAACTTCAAGTCATACATCAGTTACCACAATTAAATACAGATTTATGGATCTAAAGACACTAAAACTGGTAGAACAGCAGCAGCAGCAGTAATCAGAAGTCCATTCTGAGTGTGGGAAGAGCCTCAGTGATGATGCATCTGTTGACATGTGAGATGATGGCCATATATATTGCGTTACAGTGGGTAGAGGAGGTCAGGCCAGAGAGGTGATTGCATCAGACTCATGTGCAGTGCTAACGAGTTTGACATTTTGCCACTCCAGAAGCAGAGAGGATCTACTGTTTGAAATACTACAATCCTTTATAAGAATCCATCAGATGTGGACAGCGGTTCATCTAGTGTGGGTCCATGTTGGAGTCGATGGCAATGAGAAGGACAAAGCAGCAAAAAGGGCTTTGAAGAGTGGAAGAAATAATGTCCATGTAAATATAAGTAAGTCAGAAGCTACAGTGGTGATTAAGGGACAAATCAAAAAGATATGTCAGAACCAATGTAATAAAGGGAGCAAAGGAAGATATCTGGTTAATTAAAGAGGAACCATTGGTTGGGAGCCGGATCTATGGACCAACTAGAAAAGAGATGTTTATGACAAGACTAAGGAATGGACATACTGGTCTGAACAGTTCCCTCTATGAAAGCATTACAGCATAATAATTAGAAAGCATAACAATGGAAAGTGTAAATGTTGTGGAGAAGAAGAAACCGTGGACCATGTTTCACTGTCCTGTCAGAGGTACGAGTCAGAGAGAAGTTTTGAAAAAAGGTCGAAGAGAGATTGGAGAGGAAAGCTTCAGTGACAAATGTTTCTGGAATATTTAGAGTCAACAAGACTAATGAATAGAATTTGAGAAAGAAATTAATTATTATTTATTTTTTCTATTTTATTATTGTATTTTTTCTATATGTATATATATATATATATATATATATATATAGATATATATATATATATATCTATATATATATATATATCTCTATTTATTTACACACACATATGCATGTGTGTATATATTTATTTTCGTTTGGTTGTCGTATTAGAGTCCTTAGTCCACACTCCAGATTAGTGGGAGGCGGTAATGCACCCGAAAGCTGTTTGCCAACCGCCAAAAAAAATCAGAAGAAGAAGAAGAAGGAGAAGAAGAAGCTGCAACACTACACGGAAGAGGAGAAGGCTGTGGTCCAAAGTTATCCTGTATTGTTGCTCAGCAGCTATTTATCTTAAACTAACTGTTAGCAGAGATGCTGCTACACGAAGTGTCTCTGCTGCTAGCCGCGTTAGCTGCTGGTCTCCTCTCGCTTCGTGCTAAACGTCGGATGTCTTCTCCACATGTTGTGTTCTTCTGTCTGTTGACTTGTTGTGGATTCACCTCCGGACTCCGTCACGGTATGTAAACTAATGCTCACTGCGTAGTTTAAAGATGCTAAGTTAAGCTTGAGGTAGTGTGCGGCTGTCCAAGCTAGCGTTAGCTCATCATGTTAATGTTTAGCTAAGGTCACCAGACAGTATTATTTCATCATTATTATCGATCCATGAAAACACCCGAGTGCAGGTGAACATGTGCTTGTTGGCTCTGATGAAGGTCTTTCAGACCAAAAGCTATATATATAAATATAAATGTAGCTTTAAGTGTGCGGATATCTTGTTGGTACGATCCCAGAAACAAGATGTAATATTTATATATGTCATATATAAATATTACATCTTGTTTCTCATATATTCAAGCTGCATGGTTGTTAACAGATGTAGCTTGTACAGCAATGCTGGCGTGTATACACAGTGCTAACGCGAAGATGTTTGCGGAGGAATAAATCAACGTGGGGCATCACTTCTGTTCAGTGGAACTCTTCAGTTCAAAGTAAAACTTTATAGACACACGTCAACTTCCGCACCTCCCATTGGCTGCGCTCTCTGTCGTCACACAGTAGAATCAACTCCACAAGGTCTGCGCATGACGACACTAATAGACAACACACAATGGAGAACGCATTGATTCGTGTATGTTAACAATGGTCTGAACATAAGTCTCTATATCGCACTGATATGTTCCTTGTTGGGTGATTGTGTCTTTATATTAAGTGTCATTACGTATTTTGACTCATAATTAAACAAACTTCACCTGACGTTCTCTATTTAAACGTCTTCCAGGTGTCCTCACAGTGCTGGCACAAGCAGGAAGTGATGTCATTTTACCGTGTTCCCTCGGCAACAAGGACATTCAGTCGCTGGTGTTCGACTGGAAGAAAGACGGCGTGATGGAGGTGTTCTTGTACAGCGGAGGAGACGAATACAACAACGGACGTGCTGGTCAGAGCGAGCAGTTCAGAGGACGAGTCTCACATTTTGAAGATGAACTGAAACACGGCAACGCCTCCATAATCATCACAAATACCAAGATGGCCGACAGTGGACACTACACCTGTGTTTTTCCACGTCTTCAGACAGGAAGTCAAACACAACACGTCCAGCTCGTCGTCGGTGAGTGATTTCATCGAACTGGTTTCAGATCTGTCTTGAAACGGATCGTCGTACATGAACATAGCCGCTGTGGCTCAGTGGTGGAGCGCAGCATCCTTCAGTCAGAGGGTCGCAGGTTCGATCCCTTGCTCCGCTATAGTCCATGTTGATGTGTCTTTGGGTGGGACAGCAGACCTCTAACTACTCCAGCAGGCTGTTCCTGATGAGATGTGTTCCCAAATACATGTCAATGTACGTTAGACAAACTAAATATATTAAGAGATATATTCTTAGTTTTTTAGCACCTAAAGGACTCTAACTTTGACAATATCCTCTTGATTTTTCTCCTTCCAGAGGAGCTTGACATAAACAGTGAATCCTGTTGTATTGATCTCGTCCTTTAATCTCGGTTTATTACGCTCAAGCTTTCATTTGAGAGGACGTTTGTCTCTCCGTCTTCTGACGGGATGACTGGTCACTAGTTCAGCATTTTACTGTAAAACTGAAGAATTTCTTTCTGTTTTTTTATTTTTGGAAATATGTATGTTTGCTTTCTTGCAGAGAGTCAGACGAGAACATCGTTAACCACTATCACTGGTAGTAGCCTGTTAGCTTAGCATAAAGACTAAATCCTCCTAATAGCACTTTTAATCTAAATAGAACCCGTTATACCTCGTTTGTTTCAGCGTCCTCCACCCCTTAAAGGCACAGTAGCAGTTCAGACGTGTTGTGAGGTTCTGCTCATTAGTCTGTGTTTTACTACAGTAGATGGAGCAAAGCAAAGTATTTCAGACTCCTAAAATAATCTTTTTCAGTTCTATTTAGAACATTTTCACCTCTACCTTTCTGACGTGGAGCTGATGGCTGGATGGATGGATGGCTGGATGGATGGATGGCTGGATGGAGAATAGTTTCTTCAGTGTGTTATCTTTGCTCTCTTCACAGACACCAGACTGCAGTCATAGAATCAGTGATGTTGCCTCTCGGAGCACTTCTGCCTCCGTCGGTCTGGTTGTGTTGTTGTGAGACTTTATGATCTGAACTAACTCAAAGTCACACAACAACACAACCCCACTTCAACCAATCATGACGTCATAGTTGCTCACAGCAGGTTGATGACATCGTTGTATTTTCCTCTCAGGTTGTGACCCACCGTGCTCCACCCTGAAGAACCAGTACGGTGAAGCGGATGGTGAGGCTCTGACT
>CM051691.1:30931231-30961231 GCA_028022725.1 Lycodopsis pacificus
TGTTACTTATCGGCGTCTGTGGTACAGGTTGTTGTCGTCTGTGTTACTTGTTGTTGTCTGTGGTACAGGTTGTTGTTGTCTGTGGTACAGGTTGTCGTCTGTGGTACAGGTTGTCGGCGTCTGTGGTACAGGTTGTCGGCGTCTGTGGTACAGGTTGTTGGCGTCTGTGGTACAGGTTGTCGTCGTCTGTGGTACAGGTTGTCGTCGTCTGTGTTACTTGTTGTTGTCTGTGGTACAGGTTGTCGTCGTCTGTTACTTGTCGTTGTCTGTGGTACAGGTTGTCGTCGTCTGGTACAGGTTGTTGTCGTCTGTGTTACTTGTTGTTGTCTGTGGTACAGGTTGTTGTCGTCTGTGTTACTTGTCGGCGTCTGTGGTACAGGTTGTTGTCGTCTGTGGTACAGGTTGTCGTCGTCTGTGTTACTTGTTGTTGTCGTCTGTGTTACTTGTTGTTGTCTGTGGTACAGGTTGTTGTCGTCTGTGTTACTTGTCGTCGTCGTCTGTGGTACAGGTTGTCGTCGTCTGTGTTACTTGTTGTTGTCTGTGGTACAGGTTGTTGTCGTCTGTTACTTGTGGTACAGGTCGTTGTCTGTGGTACAGGTTGTTGTCGTCTGTGTTACTTGTCGTCGTCGTCTGTGGTACAGGTTGTCGTCGTCTGTGTTACTTGTCGTTGTCTGTGGTACAGGTTGTCGTCGTCGTCTGTGTTACTTGTGGTACAGGTTGTCGTCTGTTACTTGTCGGCGTCTGTGGTACAGGTTGTCGTCGTCTGTTACTTGTTGTCGTCTGTGGTACAGGTTGTTGTCGTCGTCTGTTACTTGTTGTTGTCTGTGGTACAGGTTGTTGTCGTCTGTGGTACAGGTTGTCGCCGTCTGTTACTTATCGGCGTCTGTGGTACAGGTTGTTGTCGTCTGTGGTACAGGTTGTTGTCGTCTGTGGTACAGGTTGTTGTCGTCGGTGGTACAGGTTGTCGTCGTCTGTGGTACAGGTTGTCGTCGTCTGTGGTACAGGTTGTTGTCGTCTGTGGTACAGGTTGTTGTCGTCTGTGGTACAGGTTGTTGTCGTCTGTGGTACAGGTTGTCGTCGTCTGTGTTACTTGTTGTTGTCTGTGGTACAGGTTGTTGTCGTCTGTGGTACAGGTTGTCGTCGTCTGTTACTTGTTGTTGTCTGTGGTACAGGTTGTTGTCGTCTGTGGTACAGGTTGTTGTCGTCTGTGGTACAGGTTGTCGTCGTCTGTTACTTGTTGTCGTCTGTGGTACAGGTTGTCGTCTGTGTTACTTGTCGTTGTCTGTGGTACAGGTTGTCGTCGTCTGTGTTACTTGTCGTTGTTGTCTGTGGTACAGGTTGTCGTCGTCTGTGGTACAGGTTGTCGTCGTCTGTGGTACAGGTTGTTGTCGTCTGTGGTACAGGTTGTTGTCGTCTGTGGTACAGGTTGTTGTCGTCTGTGTTACTTGTCGGCGTCTGTGGTACAGGTTGTCGTCGTCTGTTACTTGTCGTCGTCTGTGTTACAGGTTGTCGTCGTCTGTTACTTGTTGTTGTCTGTGGTACAGGTTGTTGTCGTCTGTGTTACTTGTTGTTGTCTGTGGTACAGGTTGTTGTCGTCTGTGTTACTTGTTGTTGTCTGTGGTACAGGTTGTTGTCGTCTGTGGTACAGGTTGTTGTCGTCTGTGTTACTTGTTGTCTGTGGTACAGGTTGTTGTCGTCTGTGTTACAGGTTGTCGTCGTCTGTTACTTGTTGTTGTCTGTGGTACAGGTTGTTGTCGTCTGTGTTACAGGTTGTCGTCGTCTGTTACTTGTTGTTGTCGTCTGTTACTTGTTGTTGTCTGTGGTACACGTTGTTGTCGTCTGTTACTTGTTGTTGTCTGTGGTACAGGTTGTTGTCGTCTGTGGTACAGGTTGTTGTCGTCTGTGGTACAGGTTGTCGTCGTCTGTTACTTGTTGTCGTCTGTGGTACAGGTTGTTGTCGTCTGTTACTTGTTGTCGTCTGTGGTACAGGTTGTTGTCGTCTGTTACTTGTCGTTGTCTGTGGTACAGGTTGTCGTCGTCTGTGTTACTTGTTGTTGTCTGTGGCACAGGTTGTTGTCGTCGTCTGTTACTTGTTGTCGTCTGTGTTACTTGTTGTCGTCTGTGTTACTTGTTGTTGTCTGTGGCACAGGTTGTTGTCGTCTGTGTTACTTGTTGTCGTCTGTGGTACAGGTTGTTGTCGTCTGTGTTACTTGTTGTTGTCTGTGGTACAGGTTGTCGTCGTCTGTGGTACAGGTTGTTGTCTGTGGTACAGGTTGTTGTCGTCTGTGGTACAGGTTGTTGTCGTCTGTGGTACAGGTTGTTGTCGTCTGTGTTACTTGTCGGCGTCTGTGGTACAGGTTGTTGTCGTCTGTGGTACAGGTTGTTGTCGTCTGTGGTACAGGTTGTTGTCGTCTGTGGTACAGGTTGTTGTCGTCTGTGTTACTTGTCATCGTCTGTGTTACAGGTTGTCGTCGTCTGTTACTTGTTGTTGTCTGTGGTACAGGTTGTCGTCGTCTGTGTTACTTGTTGTTGTCTGTGGTACAGGTTGTTGTCGTCTGTGTTACTTGTTGTCTGTGGTACAGGTTGTTGTCGTCTGTGTTACAGGTTGTCGTCGTCTGTTACTTGTTGTTGTCTGTGGTACAGGTTGTTGTCGTCTGTGTTACAGGTTGTCGTCGTCTGTTACTTGTTGTTGTCTGTGGTACAGGTTGTTGTCGTCTGTTACTTGTTGTTGTCTGTGGTACACGTTGTTGTCGTCTGTTACTTGTTGTTGTCTGTGGTACAGGTTGTTGTCGTCTGTGGTACAGGTTGTTGTCGTCTGTGTTACAGGTTGTCGTCGTCTGTTACTTGTCATTGTCTGTGGTACAGGTTGTTGTCGTCTGTGTTACTTGTCGTTGTCTGTGGTACAGGTTGTTGTCGTCTGTGTTACTTGTTGTTGTCTGTGGTACAGGTTGTCGTCGTCTGTGTTACTTGTTGTTGTCTGTGGTACAGGTTGTCGTCGTCTGTTACTTGTTGTCGTCTGTGGTACAGGTTGTTGTCGTCTGTTACTTGTTGTCGTCTGTGGTACAGGTTGTTGTCGTCTGTTACTTGTCGTTGTCTGTGGTACAGGTTGTCGTCGTCTGTGGTACAGGTTGTTGTCGTCTGTGTTACTTGTTGTTGTCTGTGGCACAGGTTGTTGTCGTCGTCGTCTGTGTTACTTGTTGTCGTCTGTGGTACAGGTTGTTGTCGTCTGTGTTACTTGTTGTTGTCTGTGGCACAGGTTGTTGTCGTCTGTGTTACTTGTTGTCGTCATCACTTGTTGTTGTCATCTGTTCATTTTTTTTATTGATCCCTTTAAGGGGGAAATGTGTCTCAGCATTTGACTGTGTATAGGGGATAGTGGGCTGCCAATGACAGGCGCCGGGGGTTCAGTGTATTGCAGTCGAGGATCGAACCGTTGACCTTCCGGTTCCCAGACAACCCTCTTAACCCAGTGAGCCACGGTCGCCCCGATTACAGATTGTTGTTGTTTCCTGTGTTACAGGTGCATCTCCAGAACCTTCCATCTCCATAGTTTCAGTCACAGACATCGCGGTGCAGCTGGAGTGTGTCGTCCGTGGAGCTTCACCTCGGCCACAGCTTGAGTGGAGAGACGGAGACGGAAACGTCCTCCGTGCCGATGAGCCGCGAGTCTCATCCAGAGGAGACGTCAGCCTCCAGACCACCGTGACCACCTCCACCAAGCAGACCTCCACCTCCACCTTCATCTGTGTCGCCACGCAGGAGGAGATCGACCACCAGATCAATGCCAACATCACTCTTTCTGGTGAGATTCATCCTGCTGTTTATATCTGAACACACACATGCACACTCTTTAACCCGACACACACACACACACCCACACACACACACTCTTTAACCCGACACACACACACACACACACACACACACTCTTTAACCCGACACACACACACACACACACTCTTTAACCCGACACACACACACACACACACTCTCCTTAACCTGACACACACACACTCTCTTTAACCTGACACACACACACACACACTCTCCTTAACCTGACACACACACACACTCTCTTTAACCTGACACACACACACACACACTCTCCTTAACCTGACACACACACACTCTCTTTAACCTGACACACACACACACACACACACTCTCCTTAACCTGACACACACACACTCTCTTTAACCTGACACACACACACACACACACACTCTTTAACCCGACACACACACACACTCTCTTTAACCCGACACACACACACACACTCTCCTTAACCTGACACACACACACTCTCTTTAACCTGACACACACACACACACACACTCTCCTTAACCTGACACACACACACACACGTCAGCTCAGTTTCTTGTAGTTGTCGTCCTGATGTTCTGCTTTAATCCAGGTTCTCATGAATGCTGCTGATCTAACGTCTGTTTAGTTCCACAAAGAGACGTGAAGACTCTCTTCACTGATCCCTCTTCATATTTGTGTAATTGTTTCAGTTTGAATAATGAAAACTGGGCATTAGTGACGAGACCCCCTGACCGTTAACTGTTGAGACTGTCGGGGGTCTGAAGTGCAAGTCAATTAGTCAGTATTACTTACACTGGATGATTTTAAGTTTCATAGACTTTCCTCTTCATCTCGTGTAGGTAATAATAATAAATGTGCTTTACATCGGGAGACTCGCGTGGTTTTTCTGATGCGTTTCAGGGAAACTGTTTGAGAACACGTGCAGCAAAGTGGACGTCACAGGATGGATTGGTGGAACGTTTCTGGGAATCGTTCTTGTTCTTGCTGTTCAAGCTGTGATCATAATAAGCTGTAAAAAAGGTGAGTTTATGTAATAGACTTGATAAACATCCACATGATGTGCAGACTCCACAGAACAGAACCCTTCTCATGTTTTCTGCTCTTCATGTCAGAATTAACAATAAGAAAGTCTTTTATTCATTTATTAATGAGGCCGATCGTTCTCACAATCACTTTACTGATTTATGTGTTTGTTCTGGTTGATTATTAACCAGTGAGGCTTAGAGGAGCGAGCTTGTGACCGGGAGGTCGTCGGTTCAAACCCCGGACCGGTCAGATCTAATCCCTCGTTACTACTGAGGTGCCCTTGAGCAAGGCTCAGCTGCTCCAGTGGTCAGCAGATCGGACTGGTTGTACTGGGCAGCTTCCAGTGAATGTGTGAATGTGAACGTTCACTTCTCAGTGAAAACTAAGTTAAGTTAATTTAGTTAACAAGTTGTAAACACGTTGAGATCATTAAGTGATGAGTTCAATGATTCTTTAAGATCAGTCACTGAACTAACAAACGGGCTTTTCTGGAACATAAAGTGAAAGTAAACATGGTTCTTGAAATGTTTGCTGACACATCATTATTTGTGCTTGTTTGTCTGTTTACAGTCATCCACTACAGGAGGATATCGAGAGAGGGAGAGAGACAGTCGACTGTGAGTGAGTGTTCTGGGGTGACTCGGGGCGACCGTAGCTAAGTGGATAGCAGGGCCGTCTTTCAATCAGAGGGTCGGCGGTTCAATCCCCGGCTCTGCTGGTCGCATGTCGATGTGTCCTTGAGCGAGACACTCAACCCCAAAATGTCTCCCGTAGGGTGGAGAAATGTGATGGACTCTGAACTGTAAGCTCTGGATAAAAGCGTCTACGCTGAATGACTGTAATGTTTTGGATCCACTCCAATAAGTTCTTCCTCGGTCAAAGATACAAACTTCCACCAGTTTCACTCCGGTAGTTTTTCTGTTGTCATGCTGACAAAGAAGCCGAACAGATAACCATGAATAAATAATAATGTTTCATCTTTTCGAGAGATACGGGTTCTCAAAGGTTCTTTACGATAAAGACAATAACAGAAACAATGACGGTATAAAAGCAGCAATAATCTGAGCTCGATTATTATTATTCATTTCATATTTGACTCTTTATTTACACTGATTCCATTAGTTTGTGTTTACTTTTATTTCTCTTTTGACCATTTCAACACATCTGATGTCAGAAATAATAATCTCTCAACGTGTTGCTGCTGCAGTTCCACATTCAGCCACCAGATGGAGCTTTATTGCTGCAGCAGCGCTTTAATACAGGAAACTACTGTTTTTAATAGGAACGGGTTGATGAGGGACTTTTAGACTGGACAGGTGTTTGTGTTTGCTGCCAAAGTCTCCGAGGATCTACCTCCGCTGTGCTCCGCTCTTTTTTATTTTTATACTCAAACATCTCCACGACGTATTGAGTGGTGTAATAATCGCGCGACACAGCGAATCGATAATGAAATTCGTTGCCAACTCTTTTAATAATCGAATTTATCGATTTTATGGATTAGTTGTTGCAGCCCTAAAAGCATGACGATACTGAGAAGCGGTTGCGTCAGTATTTGTGGTTAAATGTTGAGCATTAATAGTGTAAATAAGCAGTGACTGACTAAAACGAGATTATTCATTATGCTTATTACAGCTCCGACTCTTAAGTGAAGGAACAGACATGACTGTGATGCTAAAGAGAAGATGTAGTGCTAGTGGATGGATGGATGGATGGATGGATGGATGGATGGATGGATGGATGGATGGATATGTACTCTATTCATCCCCAGGGGAGGTTCGTATGTTACAGCAGCAAGACATACAAGTAAGCAACGTAACAGAGTAACCAAAATATTTAGTATTACAAAATGCACAATATACACAATAAAATAACACGTTGTTGTGAATATTAATATTATGACGCTACTGACATAAACTGTTGCTGTTGTGTTTACTTGGATTCTTATTGAATCTTACTGATGCTGATCTGGGAGCAGCGTGTCTGTAATAATGTGCCTGTTTGTAGCTTGATATTTTATTGATAGGATTATATTCACGCATCTTTTTGTTTGGGATATATATTTATACTTATATTGTATAGCTGTTAAATGTTTATACCTACATCTGTTCTACTTTTTTTGCTGCCCTTTTTTCTTGTTTATATATTTTTTCTTGTTTATTGTAAACTTGTTTGTACACTGAGAGCCGAGTGGAAACCGGAGACAAATTCCATGAATGCGTTCACATAAAGCTGATCAGTCTGGTCATTCTGGATTTGTTATGGGGGGGGGTTTACCTCGTCTGTGTTCTCTGTGGCCCCCGGCCTTCACGCTCCTTATACTTTATACGGCATTCCACTTGAGACTTGTGTCTTTTGGTGCCATGTAAACGTGTTGAAATGACTGAATGAGCTTCGTTCCGTCATGTTGTGCACAACGTGACGTGTCCACTTCTTTAGCTTGATGCTGATCCACGATCAGAATGTGAATGTTTTTCATGTAAACTGAGGAAGTGAAGAAAAATAAAAACACATTTATCATCATCATCAGTGTTGAACTGTTTCTATTCACACATCAGACACTGTCACAACACACATTTTCACTTGTTTTGTTTCATTCAACTTATTAAAACATGAATCCAAACGTACTCGTAATGAATCCAGAGTCTCCTGAAGGTTCAATGGTTCCTCGTGTTCAGAAATGTTCTTTAAGAACTGAAAGCAGTCAGAGATTAAGGTTTATGGATGTTTCCATATTTCTACTCCCTCTGTGTTCAGTTTGTTTCATAGATTTCAGAAGTGGCTGAAAAAAAACGATTTAGTGACCAGCAGCCGAAGAACATTCTACGAATAAAACGTATTTATAACAAATCTTACATTGTTATATTACAGATGTTTCCTAACTCTGAGAAGAAGAAGAAGAAGAAGAAGAAGAAGAAGAAGAAGAAGAAGAAGAAGAAGAAGTGAATACTGAACAGGAGAGAGGAGACACTGTTGAATAGGTTCAGGTTGGTGTGAGGGACGAGGAGACGAGACGAGGAGACGAGGAGTCAGTGGAGCGCTTGAGTTGTAGTGAGGATGAGATGATGAGGAATCATCTGAGGGATTAAAGCTTCATGAATACACATTAAAAGAAGAAGTCACTCCGGTTAAGGTCCTGTGAGCTTTCTGGAAGAACACTGGAGGTCTATAGGATATGAAGGAATACAGAGAGATGGTTCAAGGCTCAGATTCTATGATATATACATATTATATATTATATGTATTATATATTATATAGTATATGATCATTGTAGGTCTAGAGGTAAAGCATGGAGGATGAAATGTAGGTTAATGTGGTCTTTGTGTTGTGTTGTGGGGTAAAGAGAGTAAGTCTGTTGTGTGATTCACACTCCAGCAGAAGGGGGCGCTAATGCTCCAATAAGATGGATGACAACCACCAGACAACCAGAAGAAGAGTAACAACAACAACAACAAGAAACAGGAGAAGAAGAAGTGAACGTGTGGTTTATTGAAGAACTTCGCGGTCTAAAGTTCGAGTTATTTGTGTTAAATACTAATATCTGTATAAACGTTTATAACTGTTCAGTAGTTACTCACTGTCGGTTCATCTGTGAAAGTTTAACTTCAACTCTCAGCCGCTATTGCTCTCTGCTGAGCTAACAACAATAGCAGCTCTGCGGGCTAACTGCTAGTTAACTGTTAGCTAGCCGTTAAGTAACAGACGAGCTAACTGTTAGTTAACGGCTAGTTAACCGTTAGTTAACGGCTAGTTAACTGTTAGTTAACGGCTAGTTAACTGTTAGTTAACTGCTAGCTCGTCTGTTAGCTCGTCTGCTAGCGGTTCTTCGTGACAACATGTCGGGATTTAAACTTCACTTCAACCCTCTGACGTTTCTGTGTTTGTTCTACTTACTGCTGGATTATTCTGGAATGATACTTGGACATGAAGGTAAGAACGTTAATATATCAATAGTAGTTATATAAGAGCTGGAATGATCCCAGATATGTATGTATAGGAATAAGTGAGTCTCAGTAGGTGTGTGTGTGCGTGTGCGCGTTGACAGGTTGCTATGGTTATAGGTCAGAGTAAACTAGAGTTAGAGTTTGTTTGTGTTCTCCCACAGAGATAAACATGATCTGCTCAGTAACAACATGAAGCTTTGATTCATATTTAAATGTAGCTCGATAGAACATTGTACTTTAATCAGTGAAGAAGTTAAGTGGAGCCTTTCAGTAATATTTAGTTGAATTAGTTGATTAACGGTTCACAAGGTCCCAGAGACTGATGTGAACTGAGGCAGGTTGAACTTCCTGAGCTGGAGCAGGAAGTTCATCCTCTGCTGGGCCTTTCTCCTGATGGTGTTGATGTTGGGGGCCCACTTCAGGTCCTGGAGATTGTGGATCCTAGAAACCTGAAGGTCTACACAGCAGACACGGTGCTGTTGTGTCTGGTGAGGGGGGGCAGTGTTGGGGGCTCCTCCTGAAGTCCACTGTCATCTCCACAGTGTTGAGCTTGTTCAGCTCCAGGTTGTTCTGATCACACCAGAGGACCAGCTGTTCAGCCTCCCGTCTGTACGCAGACTCATCACGTCCCTGATGAGCCGATGACGTCGTGTCCTCTGAGAACTTCAGGAGTTTAACAGACGGTCCTCTGAGGTGCAGTCGTTGGTGTGGAGGGAGAAGAGCAGTGGGGAGAGACCACATCCCTGGGGGTCCAGTGCTGATAGTGCTGGTGCTGGATGTGGTGTTTCCCAGCCTCACCTGCTGCGTCCTGTCAGTCAGGAGGTTCGTGATCCACTGACAGGTGGAGGCTGCACAGTGAGCTGGAGGGTTTAGGTGGAGTATCTCCAGGATGATGGTGGTGAACGCGGAGCTGAAGTCCACAAACAGAACCCTTCATATGACCCTGGGGAGTCGAGGTGTTGCAGCATGTAGTGCAGTCCCATGTTGACTGCATCATCCACCGACATGTTTGCACGGTAGGCAAACTGCAGGGGGTCCAGCAGGGTTCCAGCAGGGGTCCAGCAGGGGTCCAGCAGGGTTCCAGCAGGGTTCCAGCAGGGGTCCTGTGATGTCCTTCAGGTGGGTCAACACCAGTCTCTCAAAGGACTTCATGACCACAGACGTCAGGGCGACGGCCTGTAGTCATGAATCCTGTGATGGAGGATTTCTCCATCACAGGATGACAAAGTTGGTGGTCGGTGTTGATGCCTGTTCAAAATACTTACCTCAATAAATCCTGAAACGCTCTTGTTGTCTGTCTTATATTTGTATCATATATCGTTATTAATCTGATGTCTGTGCACTGAGTGAATAATACTGATATATATATATATATATATATATATATATATATATATATATATATATATATATATATATATATATATATATATATATATATATATATATATATATATATATATATATAACAAACATACTGAGCTCAAACACGGCGTACAGATGACGTTCAGCGGTGTGAAGCTGTGATCCACAGATGAACTTGTGATACAACACGGTAGGTTCTCTCGCATCGCTCATGTTTGATATTAAAGACGACAGACATTCATCTTCATAACGATATTCTACACTGTGCAGCTCACATTCATCCACATCAGACACGCCCGCTCACTCTCGTTCTAACGTGAGCTGTTCCAAATATGTTGAAGTCTAAAGAACAGTTGTATCAACGTCTGTATGCCGTCAACAACTGACTGTCAAATCAAATAAAGTTCAATTCAATTATATCTCAACATTTATTGTCAGTTTTCAAATTGAACTGGGTGAATTATAGAAAATACATACTCTAATAAGTTAACAACAAATAAACGTGAAATAAGGGCTGCATTAAAAATATAATGCATCACAGAAATGTGACTCTTAAAATAAAGTACTTGACTTTAGAAAAACAATTGAACTGACTTGTCTTTGACCTGCAGCTTTAAGTTGAGTTTGTTCAGGTGTGACAGGAGCAAGGAACGCCTCTCATCTGCTTTGGAGTTCAGAAGGTTCAGGACATGAAAAGCAGGCTCAGCTGGTGGACATCAGGTGACTGACGTGGTTCCAAAGCTGTTTCTTTTCCAGATGTTTTCTGTCAACGTGTCATCGGCTCTTCCTGTTCTTCAGAGTGTTGTGGAATATTTCCTTTAACAGTTCAGGTGAAGTTGGTTTTATCCAAAGTGTTCAAAATAGACAGAGTCTTGATGAATGATCAAAGTTTCAGAAAGTCAATTTAATGTTTGCAAACAGAGAACACAACCACAGCCACGTATCACAGTGAAATGTGCTCATGCTCTGGGGACAGCAAATCAAAACAAGGTATTGTTGGGCTCTGGCACCATCATCAGGCTGGCTCAGCCCCTCACAGGCTCCGTCCTGTACACCTCCTGACCTGAACTCTGATCCCTGTCCCTTTAAGCTGACCCCGCCTCCGGCCACCGCTCAGTCAGAGCCGCCATTGGCCGGCAAACGCTGCCCCGCTGTGCAAGCAGAACTGTTTATAAGGAATAACTCAACCGACATCTTTCTCTTCGTTCTGGACTCGGTCCGGTACCTCATGAAGATGCCCCGAGGGCCGATCACCCTCGACTCAGCGACCACGTGCCATTTCGCCGGCCGAAATAGACCACGCATATTCTGAGTTACGGCCCTGAGCCCGCGAGAACCGCATCCGCTCCGCCGCTTTTTCTTTCGTGCACGACCCAACGGTACCAGATCGACTAAACCTCCTTCTTCACCGTTCATTACCGGCAGATACGAATCGACCACGTATCTCGGCCCGACGTTGAAACCAGGCCCTCTCTCTGCAGGAGTGGGACCCGACAGCACCGCACAAAGCCGTGCAAAGCTTCCAGCAACAGCAAACGCCGCCCCGCTGTGCTCAAAACAGCCAGCGCCTCAAGACCTTTTTTTTTTCTCCTTCAGGAAGAATCACAAATCCTGCACGAACTCTCATCGTCGCAAAGAAGCTTCTAACCGTGAGCATCAAAGTGTGTCTGGGCATAAGTTAGCTTAAATTAACCTAAGCTTAATTCAGGTGATTTGATATATATGTTATTATTCCCGTGTTTTGTCGTGTTTAAGTCATTGTTTTCATGTTGCTGAATATTGCGCAATCGCTGACGGACCGCCGAGCCCGCAGCGTTTGTCCGCTTCCTGTTTCTCTTTGTCCTCTGGGATTGTTTGATTTCATTTGTACTGCTCTCTTTCCTTGAATCAATTCTGTGAGTGAGGTGTAGACCCGTGGCGTATCACGCATCAGTGCCGTATGTTCGCGAGACGACGACGGCAGCTGATTGTGGATACGACCCGCGATAAACACTTTCACTGCGACGCGATCCCGCACGCAGAAACTCTGATTCCTCTCTCTCTGCCTTTTATGTCCCTCTTGTTTTTCGATAAACTTGCATACACATAAAGCTCCGGCTGAGGGCGGGTGAAACGCTCGCCCATTGTCTCGCCACACGTGCTCACACACAGCGACCCCCCCCCCCCTCTCCTCCGCCAGTTTGCCCAAGTCACTCGACTAGGCCATCTAGTGGTGGGTCACGGTAGCATCTTAAGGTTCACCCCCCCCCCCCCAGTTTGTCTAAGTCCCTCGACTACGCCATCTGGTGGTGTTCAGCGGTAATACCTTAAGTCCTTCCCCTTTTAACCCACAGTCTCAAACCCCCCTTTTTCTAGTTGGCCAGCGGCCATCTTTGTAGTTTCTCGCCTGTTAGTGTTAAGAGCCACCCCCCTTCCTTTTATACACAGACACACACATACACATACACACATACTTATATACACACCCTCCTCCCCATTTCATTCATTTCTTTATATATTAGGTACATAAAATTGTATGATGGCGTTTGTTGATTGTGATATTAATTGATCTGATCTTTTATTATTCTAATTTAATAAACTCTATTATACTTTAAAGAGCAGTCGTCTGTGATTAATGGTGCATATGTATGTGATGATCTGTATGTAGTAGCCCGTGTACGGATTCAAACCTTCACTGTCACTGATGAGTGACTACTAATTATGAGACTTAGTTTTATCGTTTGGTTATCGGTCCATTATTCACATTAATAATGCTATTGATGTCAAGAATTCAGTTTCTTAAAAGCTGATAGCTCAAACACGCCCCCTATTGATCCCAACAGTATTTATACAGGCAAGACAGAGAAGACAAGATAAGACAGAGGAGACGGGGAACAAAAGTGGGGGCCAGTGTTCTGGTGCGAACTCTCACAGACAGTTGGTCTCAGCAAATGTTTAGGCTAAGAGAAACAGCAGTTGATTACTTAAGAACACTCTGGTCGCTTGTCCAGAATAAGATAGAAAGTGACCTCTGTATCAGAACGAACATGTCAATGTGTTCAGACATCCAGACGCCTGTGCAAATGAACTTTCTAACAGCACATATCATCAGAGAATATGAGGACATTTTTTACCATCACAAGAGTCACCAGTGGTTTACGTGTTGTGGTAAAGCGTCTGTATTTGGATCCATCAAGGCGTCTCTTGCTCGTAGACGTTATTCACACTCTACCTCCTCCAGAGAGCTCTGGACTTCAGTAGATGTTCCCATGTTCAGGAGGTGCTTATTCACTGTGATCATCCACGCTGGATGTCTTCTGTGGTCCTCAGGGTCTGTTGGTGTTGGTGAGCTTGTCGGTGAATTCCTTCTTTTTAAGAACGAACCAAACTGTTGGTGTGAATCCTGATGTTTCTGTCATCTGCTGAGAGGTTTCTCGAGTGTTTTCAGTATAAAATGTCTCCAAACTCTGACGCTGTGCACACTGAACTCATCAGCACCTCTAAAGCTCAGCTGTTCTGTCTCGTTGCCTGCGTTCACCTGTACTGTCTTAACCTGAGTTTCTCTATTTAGACCTAATGATTCAAACACGCTTTGTCTTTCAGGCGTCGTCAGAAAGGTTGTTGAGGACGGGAGTGATGTGATCTTACCTTGTTCCCTCAGCAACAAGCAGGACATCACAGCCGCTGTCTTTCACTGGAAGAAAGTAGCTCAGAGAGGTCAACGTCAGAAGGAGGTTTTCTTTTATGATGCAGGTATTCATCACAACAACGGCCTTGATGGTCAGTGTGAGGAGTTCAGAGGACGAGTCTCACATTTTGGAGATCAACTGAAACACGGCAACGCCTCCATAATCATCACAAATACCAAGATGGCCGACAGTGGAAACTACAGCTGTGCTTTTCCACGTCTTCAGACACCTCAAACCTTCTACATGGAGCTCGTTGTTGGTGAGTACTTGAGTTACCCGGTGTAGTGATGTATTAGAAGCTGCTTGGAGTGTTAGGAAGTCTAAAGAAGCCTGGATGTAAAGAATTTGGATTTGAAGTCATTCGAGGTTTCAGTCCTACTCTTAACATCCAATCCACACCGACTACAGCTCAGTGTGACTCAAACAGCTTTCTGTTTGTCTCTGCAGCGGCGCGCTAACATTCACCAAACTGACTGACAGCATTTACTGAACCAAACAGTTTTCATGTTCAAAAATCATCCGTTTGTGGATTCATTGATTTTATTTCCCTGCACGGCAGCGAGTGAGAGGAAGCGCAGAGACAGCAGAATATTTGTGTGATTTAACCAGGAGACAAACTCGAGATCTGAAGAGTGAAGCCAGAGCTTCACGTGTTAAAGCTGCATTCTCTCTAGTGTCCACCAGGGGGCGACTCCTCTGGTTGTATAGAAGTCTATAGAAAATGACTCTACTTCTCTCTTGATTTATTCCCTCAGTAAACATTGTAAACATGAGTTTATGTCTCAATCTCTAGTTTCAAGTCTTCTTCAATACAGCATGATGTTCATTTTGTACATGATGGTCCATTTAGAGTCACACAGACCATAAAGCAGGGGATGCTTTAGGGCGGGGCTACTGTGATTGACAGGTCTCTAACAGACCATAAAGCAGGGGATGCTTTAGGGCGGGGCTACTGTGATTGACAGGTCTCTAATAGACCATAAAGCAGGGGATGCTTTAGGGCGGGGCTACTGTGATTGACAGGTCTCTAATAGACCATAAAGCAGGGGATGCTTTAGGGCGGGGCTACACGTGATTGACAGGTCTCTACGTCACTCCTCAGTCCAGATGTGGTCACTTCCTGTTCACTGGTTGATAAAGAAACAAGATGAAGAACTTGAATGAATCCAGTAGTTTGAAGGAGATGTTTTCACGATAATATAAAACAGATATTAGAGATGAATTATGATGTTTAACTTCATAACACCAGATCTCAGCTCATTATTATTATTATTATACACCATTAAAAATAATAATGAAGAGATGTTTTTATGCAAATCAGCACCATAGAAGACTTAAAGTAAGAAGTTAAATAATAATAATAATATTTGATGTTGACTGACTTCAGAGCGGTTGAATCGTCTGGAGTCTTGTAGACCAGCTGCTAGAACACGTATCGATCAATATGGATCATCAACGATCACGAATATCCCGTTTGTCTTTCAGAGTTCTTCTTTAAGGACCGGTCAGGAGGAAGCTCAGGTGAGCGATGATGTCACTGATGATCATGTGTGAGCAGCAGACCTCAGTCTCATTCAGATCTTCTCTTGCAGTCCCTCCATGTTCTCTATTGTGTGATTGGTCACATTTGAAGCTTCTATTCTTCCAAAGATCTGGTCATTAATCACCACTGACACCATTTATGAATCATAATTACAGAGGAGCATGCACAGAATACCCAGAAGCCCTGGAGAGTGATGTAAATACACACCTTAGACAGTGATCTATCTTAAAGGACAGGCGAGGTGAGGTTGTGATGTCACTGATTTCTACGTCCACAAAGTTTAAAGGACGTAGTGTTCAAGGGAAGATGTTTTGAGAAATAATATTAATAGTAATGGAGTCGCTCACACTGCTCAGTGACGTCATCAATCACAATGATATTCTCCTGATCAGACAAACGAATGATGTCTGAAGACGTGAAGGAGATTTAAGAAGCTCTTAATCTGCGTTCATCGTTTGTTTACTCACGTCATGGTGGAGATCCACTGCGTGTTTGGTTATCAGCTAATACAATTATTAATATCCATACGATTATTAACAAATCGTAATAATAACGGGGCACCACCCTGAGATCAGGGACCAATAACCAAACTATCAATGAAGTCTCATAATTAATATTCACTCACAATGTCAAAGTACTGTCACACATCCAGAGAGACAGTGAAGGTTTGAAGTAATCACAAAGAGCTGCTCTTTAAATATATAACATTTAATCATTGAAACACGTTCTAACAACAGTAAACCTAGAACTAAACAAACTGGGTAATAAACACACTCTGCCCTGACACAGGCCTCTTCCTCTGAGGCCACTTTGTCGATGTGGTTCTTCGACTTTCTTGGTAAAACTCTGGTCCGGAGCTTCACGCTGCACGGCTTTTTAACTGGAAACCTTTTTACGGCCTGTGTTGTGACGGATGGGTGAAGACGTCTCGTTCCTCTGGTCGGCTCTCTCTTGAACACAATGTATGGAACATAACGTTCCTCAGTAATCTGGAGTTCTGTTCACAGGTGCAGCTCCAGAGCCCTTCATCAGGACGCTTGGTGCCTCAGAGGACTGGTCACGGTTACAGTGTGAGGTTCGCCGTGCTTCTCCTCGACCTGCAGTAGAATGGCAGGACGGCGATGGAAACACACTTCCTGCTGAGGAGCCGCAGGTCTCAGAGACAGGAGGCAGCTACGACGTGACTCTGAACATCACCGTGAAGAAGACGGGCCGCTACCGCTGCGTGGTCGAGCAGGAAGACCTCAAGCACAGAGTGGCTGCTGACGCCTTCGTGCACGTGTGTGGTGAGACGTCGCGGCGCTTCATGTCGGAGTAGAGTCACATGTTTAGCTGCTGCTTTGTGTCGTCTGAGTGCTGAACGTGAGAGCAGTCGCATCTTCTTGTTGTGATGTGTTTCAGACACGGTGTTTAAAGACTCATCGACCAAAGTGCCCATCGGATGGTTGGCTTTCACGTTTGTTTTCGGAGGTTTCGTTGTTCTTGCAGTTCTAGCTCTGCTTGAACATATGAAGTGCATCACAATACGCTGCAATAATGGTAAGTTGATGCAAAGTGTCCAGCGTGTCCATAGTGTGCAGACATCAGCAGATGCTCTGATACGAGTGTGTCGGCTCAATGCTGCTGCTGTCATGTTTCAGGTGTGACTGCAGCAGCTCACGTGTTCATATTGAGGTTTTAATGAGATGTTTTTCATAACTCTGTTCATGAGATCGTCGTATATATTCGTGGACATGATTAATTCAGCTTTTCTCTGACGAGACTTACAGTCAGTGAATTCATCCACAGCACACAATGACCCTCTACATTGCAGAATGCAGGTACATCAGCCGGAGAAGAGCTTTTTATTCCAGTTCATAAAGCGCTGTGGTTGAGTGTGAACACATGTAGAGTTTCTACACTACAGGATGAGTCACCAGCACAGCAGAGACGTGTGAAGCATTAACAGACTCACGTATGAGAGCAAGACGTCAGACGCACACGTGTCACCGGTTTAACATGAATGTTGGTGCAACTGTTCAATCAATCTCCACCAGCAGCTCTTTGAAAGACTTTCAAACGATACAAGAAATTCATATATTTTTGTGTGAATCACCAAAATACTTGTTACTAATAAAGTTAACTTGATGTAACGTACACACTCATTTCTGTGTTGCAGGTCGTCAGCAGGGAAACCGTCTGGATGACAAGGAAAAAGCTCTGGATGACAATGAAAACGCTCTGGATGACAATGAAAACGCTCTGGTTGGCAAGGAAAAAGCTCTGGATGACGGGCAAAGCAGTTCATAACGATAGACGATACTTTTAAGACGATACCGGTGCCTGAACGGTGCCTGAACCGATACTTAAAAAAAAAAAAAGAAAAGCACAAAACGTCGATTGACGTCATTAAAGAAAGGCTTTTTTTTATTGCCATGGCAAATAGTTTTCTTCGAATTGAACAATATATTAACTGTAAAAGTATACTATAAATATAAAACACTTGGCTTCAAGCTACAGCTTCAAACTATGAACAATATCTTAACGGTCAACAGTTTACAGTATACTTAAATAAATATAAATACATACAAAACACACACGCACTAAGTAGCCGGATGTCGGTGGAGGAAGTCGTCCTGCCGGCCGTTTGACAGATCTCGTTCTCGTGTTTTTGTTTGTTTTTTGAATAAATCATGGCCGACGCGTCGTCAGAATGATGGCGGGCGTTGTCTCTAAGCGCACGGCTCGTCCGGTAATAATACTAGAACTGAGGAGCGGTCAGTACCCAATGATCGGGGCCTCTGATCGGATGCTGCCGGCCTATCAGCAGGACCACGTTGTCAGTGCCTTTAAAAAGAAATGTGACCAAATCAAGTTGCTGTTTGTGCACAAAAAACATTTTGTTCAGATGGTTAAAGGGTCTCCAAGTCATATGGCGTCAAGAAGTGTCCTCACAAGTATGAAAGTACACGGTTGTGTGTAATTTTATATATATATATACATACTGTGTATATATATTAGTGCTGGGCAACGATTAAAGTATTTAATCGTGATTAATCTCATTTATGGCAAAGTTCAATAATGGATTATAAAGTAGTGTATTGTGCACTTTTATTTTAAACTGCTGCTCTATGAACAAACGGGTAATAACATGTGGTTCACGAGATGCAGGCAGCATGTTTCATACTTCATGTGAATATAATTCATACTTTGTTGGCATCTTATTCTGAAAACCGGATGTTGGTCTGAAGAAACCGCACTGCATCATGTGATTCTATGCAGAACAGAGACGCGAGGCTACACATGATCCCGAACAGACGCTGAAGAGGAGCTGTGTTCATCGTGGGGTTTGAATGTAAGACGTGTTTAAGTTACTTCTCTGCTCGCTTGTGTGAATGAGGGGCGGCCGTGGCTCAATGTGTAGGTCGGCGGTTCGATCCTCGGCTGCTACGTGTCCTGTGCCCAAGTGTCCCTGAGCAAGGCACTGAACCCCTAACCGCTGCCCGGGCGCTCCTCAGCCCACTGCTCCCAACAAGCTCGGGATGGCTTCAATGCAGACGTTACATCCATGTATATATATGTATATGATTATAATTTCATTTCAATTTATGTTGTATGCTGTCTTTCACCCGCTTCAACCCCGTGGCATCGTCTGCCCTCCTTGTGTCCACGGACTGCACACGCAGTCAAGCTGCCAGCTCTCCGGTGTCGAGCCACAGGACTCACACCGTCGACCTGCCTCCTCTGGTGTCGGCCCACGGGCTCCACACCTTCCTGTCTCAGTCAGGCTAAATAAAACCTGTTTCCACGAGCTTCGGTCTCCTGTGGTCTTGTGTTTGGGTCCTACCTGTTAACACATCATGACAATATGATGTCGTAGTATATGATATAGTGTATATGATATAGTATATGATGTCATAGTATATGATATAGTATATGATGTCATAGTATATGATGTCATAGTATATGATGTCATAGTATATGATATAGTATATGATGTCATAGTATATGATGTCATAGTATATGATATAGTATATGATATAGTATATGATGTCATAGTATATGATGTCATAGTATATGATATAGTATATTCAGTCATAGTATATGATGTCATAGTATATGATATAGTGTATGATGTCATAGTATATGATATAGTATATTCAGTCATAGTATATGTCATAGTATATGATATAGTATATTCAGTCATAGTATATGATGTCATAGTATATGATATAGTATATGATGTCATAGTATATGATGTCATAGTATATGATATAGTATATGATGTCATAGTATATGATATAGTATATTCAGTCATAGTATATGATGTCATAGTATATGATATAGTATATGATGTCATAGTATATGATGTCATAGTATATGATATAGTATATTCAGTCATAGTATATGATGTCATAGTATATGATATAGTATATGATGTCATAGTATATGATGTCATAGTATATGATATAGTATATTCAGTCATAGTATATGTCATAGTATATGATGTCATAGTATATGATATAGTATATTCAGTCATAGTATATGTCATAGTATATGATATAGTATATGATGTCATAGTATATGATGTCATAGTATATGATATAGTATATTCAGTCATAGTATATGTCATAGTATATGATATAGTATATGATGTCATAGTATATGATATAGTATATTCAGTCATAGTATATGTTATAGTATATGATATAGTATATGATGTCATATTATATGATATAGTATATGATGTCATATTATATGATATAGTATATGTCATAGTATATGATATAGTATATGATGTCATAGTATATGATATAGTATATGATGTCATAGTATATGATATAGTATATGATGTCGTAGTATATGATGTCATAGTATATGATATAGTATATGATGTCATAGTATATGATGTCATAGTATATGATATAGTATATTCAGTCATAGTATATGTCATAGTATATGATATAGTATATGATGTCATAGTATATGATATAGTATATGATGTCATAGTATATGATATAGTATATGATGTCATAGTATATGATATAGTATATTCAGTCATAGTATATGATGTCATAGTATATGATATAGTATATGATGTCATAGTATATGATGTCATAGTATATGATATAGTATATGATGTCATAGTATATGATATAGTATATTCAGTCATAGTATATGATATAGTATATGATGTCATAGTATATGATGTCATAGTATATGATATAGTATATTCAGTCATAGTATATGATGTCATAGTATATGATATAGTATATGATGTCATAGTATATGATGTCATAGTATATGATATAGTATATTCAGTCAGTATATGATGTCATAGTATATGATATAGTATATGATGTCATAGTATATGATGTCATAGTATATGATATAGTATATTCAGTCAGTATATGATGTCATAGTATATGATATAGTATATGATGTCATAGTATATGATGTCATAGTATATGATATAGTATATTCAGTCATAGTATATGATATAGTATATGATGTAGTATATGATGTCATAGTATATGATGTCATAGTATATGATATAGTATATTCAGTCATAGTATATGATGTAGTATATGATGTCATAGTATATGATATAGTATATTCAGTCATAGTATATGATGTAGTATATGATGTCATAGTGTAGTTTTGTTCTTCCATCACAGCCTCCGTGTTTCCAGCTTAACTGGATCTTCAGTAAACGTTTGAAATGAAGGAAGCTGAACCACGTCTGAGTCAATAAAACAATATCGTTTAATGAATCATGAATCCACAACACAGCAGCTTTATTAGTGAGCAGGAAAGAAAACGTGAGTATTTACATCTACTGTTATCCACGTCACAGTTATACCCATGCTAACACAACAGAGACGCATATACACAAGAGGAACATCAGCTTCAGTTCACAGGAACACTTCAGAGCAACTCCTGTTTCTTATCGTCGCTGATGCAAAACACATAAATAATAAAGCAATAAAGCAATAAAGCAATAAAGCTCCCTCAGCTGCCTCAAGTCATCTCCATCACCAGACTGAAGGAACTCGTGAAGTTTAGAAACGCTTTCACATCAAAGTACAAGTAGAGACGATCTCCATGTTTACAGGGTCTCCCTCTTTGATCAGTAGAAATACAGAAATCAAGCCTCCTCTTCATCTTCCTCCCCATCCTCTTCATCTTCCTCCCCATCCTCCTCTTCATCTTCCTCCCCATCCTCCTCTTCATCTTCCTCCCCATCCTCCTCTTCATCTTCCTCCCCATCATCCTCCTCTTCATCTTCCTCCCCATCCTCCTCTTCATCTTCCTCCCCATCCTCCTCCTCTTCATCTTCCTCCCCATCCTCCTCTTCATCTTCCTCCCCATCCTCCTCTTCATCTTCCTCCCCATCCTCCTCTTCATCTTCCTCCCCATCCTCCTCTTCATCTTCCTCCCCATCCTCCTCCTCCTCCTCCTCCTCCTCTCTCTGAATATCTGCGTTCCTTTTCCTCTTTTGATCCATTACAGCATTTACAGAAAACCCAGAAGTACAAACACGCACACGCACACACACACACGCACACACACACACGCACACACACACACACACGTGTGTTCAGTGGTCACGTGCTCCTTTCAGACGTTTAAGTGACGCTCCTCATCTTCCTCTCTACCGTCTACTTCCGCTCGGCTTCTGTCACTTTAACACGTACCACCATGTAGCATGTAGCATGTAGCATGTCCCTCTGAACATGCATGTAGTGCAGGAACAACAACTTCAATGCTTAAAGAAATACAAATACTTCAAAGCGGCTTGTCTCACCAGAGGGCTTTGCATAGTTTCTTATCTTCACAGACGAGTGAACAATCTCAGCAATCACGTGCACGTCTGGATGATTAAACACCATTTTATTAGGTACACCAAGCTAAACCCAGTAGAGTCCTGTGGTCCTCCTCCCTCCATGACGTCATAATGGTCAGAGTTTTCTTTACGATCATTTTGAAGCATGATGAACCGACCGGTGTTTCTATTATTGTGTCCACCCCTCCCTGCATATCAATTGTGTTAAATAACAAAAAAAAACTCTTTTGTCCTCAACAAAAATATGAATATTATAACCTCCACATATGGATTCGTGTTGGCTCGCTGTGCCTAATAAACTGAACACTGAATGAATAAACTTTAATATTTAAACACGTTGAACAATAATAATGATATTCTTATGAGGACATTATTCACAAACTGCTCGTTAAACCAACGACACAGTGAACTCTAAACACTGTGGATCAGAATTAATATGAATAAATAAAACGCTCCTCACGTGATTCTTAAACAGCTGATCTTAACGTTTGTTTCATTTTTCATAATTCAAACACAGAACCTTCTTCCTTCATCTCGTCGGCTGCGCTTCTACTTCCTGTCGTGTGTTAATCATTAAAAAGACGTTTTTAACCAGAACATAAAGTTTGATCCGCGTGAGTTCGCTCCTGAGGGGACGGACCTCGTGCTTATGCTGATCGTGTTATTGATATATTTAGTTCTGTTCGTTGATGTTCATGAAGCGACTCGCTTCAGTTAAAAGGAGGAACATGAAACGTTAAAGCTGGTGTCATGAGTGGAGTCTCACACTAGAACCCGAGTGTTTCCTGTCACGTGATGACATGTTTACACACAGAAACCTTCACAATAAAAGCTCCTGTGGTTCATCTTCTTCTAGTCATCAGAGCGGAAGTGAGCTCCAGACCACAGGACAGAGTCACAGGTGTCCTAACGACGGCTGTGTTCCATGTAGCTCCTCCCCCCCCCCCCCCCTTTATAATCAAATAAATCAAGACGTTGAATGACTTTGATCCTAAACGCTCTTTAAGATCTTTAAGTTTGAAACGTCCGTCTTGGTTTGTGCAGGACGATCAGCGGCTTCACTGATCATCGTCGTCTCCTCGTTCACCGGTTTGGGTTGAATATGTAACGAGGACGGAGCGGAGCCGACAGGAAGCAGCAGCCGAATGGAATCCAGCCGTCGTTATGACGTCACACCAGCTGTCAATCAAACGTCAGCGCTCAGCATCTTCAGACCTCGTCACACGAAATAAATACAGCGCAGAACATCAGCGTCGACCTAACTCCACATGTTGAGAGGCCTGCTGATCACACAGGTCAAAGGTCAAAGGTCTTCTTCTCCGGTCAGAGACCAACAGCTGATCTCAGCTCAGTTCATATCAGAGTCATGAAACGATTCACATAAAACAAATCTAAACTAAAGACTTCAGTGACTGTTTGAACGCATGCGTACAAAACACTGTAAAAAATGTACAGTCGTTACTTTCATTAAAAAATAGAAAAGAAGTGAATATTTATTACAGCTTCTCTATAAATGTATTTCCATCTTTTATTTTGTAGCAGAAAGCTGAAGTAACTTCTCGAGCAGCCGACGCTCATCTGCATATTTCTACGTTCTCGCCTTCAGTCAAACGTAAAAGGATTAAATATGAATGAATGATGTTTAATATATCGTGCTGCAGATGCATCGACACACTTTGACGCTTCTGTTGCAAAATGTAAACAACTTGTTCAGCTGTTGATACCTGGAGGACTCAGCGTGTCGTGTGATTGGTCGGTCGGGACTCAAGAACTAACTCGTCCTCATGATTATGTTTCTTTGTTTTCATCACTTCATCTCTCATTCATCATTCTGATGCTTTTAAATAAAAGATGATAGTTTTTGTCTGAACATCTTGAGATGGAGGAAACGCGCTTTGATTGAATCTAAAACCTTAAACCCTCTGAACGAGAATGTTTTTAAATCACGTTATCGATGAAATCTCGACCCAGCCATTACCGTTACCATGACGACCAAATCATATTTCTTAAATTGAACCGAAACGAATCCGGCTCGATGTGCTCGTATATAAAGATGCAGCATCACAGGAAAGACAAGTCCAGATGTTGAACACAGAGGTGAGAACTCCTCCGACTGGTTTGGTTTGTTTCTCTCATCGTCTCTCAGCTTTAGTCCTCCTTTCCTTTCCTTCCTTTCCTTCCTTCCTTCCTTCTTCCTCTCCTCTGAAAGGAGTTCCTGCTCTGTTTAGTTCCTCACTCCTCGCTGACGCCGTGCTCCCACGCCACTTTCGCCTGCTCCTCCTTGGTCGCGGCGATGATGGGCTGGGAGATCTTGCGCGGCATGGGCCGCGGCGCGGGAGGAGGAGCGGACTGGTTGTTCAGGGGGTCCTCCTCTGGGATGCAGCCCTCTCTGAGGTCTCTGAGGTAGGGTTTGGGGGGCAGGGCCGGAGGAGGCTCGTGCAGGCTGTAGAGAGGCGGGTGGTGGGGGAGGTAGTGCGGGTGGCAGTGGTGCTGCTGGTGGTAGTAGAGGTGTTGGGGCTGGATTTGAACCCCCGCCTGGGCGACGACGCCTCCCGGGGCGGAGTGGCTGCGGCAGGGTGCGGGTTTGACTCCGTCCAGGACTTCGGGCTCGGAGAGGCTGTACCTGACGGGCTGGTAAGGAGAGTCCAGGTCCTCCTGGTCGGTGGTCCAGGCCTGGCTACCGGGGACGGACTCCAGGGGGTCTGTGGCGGGGGGGTCGGAGGAGGAGGCGCCGCCGAAGTTGCTCTCGCCGAGGGAGGAGACTCCGGAGCTGGCGCTGCCCGACAGGGTGGAGCTACTGCCATCCAGGATGGACTGTGGACTGGTGGGCGAGGCAGGTATAGGGTGCAGGGGAGACTGGAGAGAGAGAGGTTTTATAATTATTATTATTATTATTATCATTATATATATTATTATTATTATATATTATTATTATATATATTATTATACATATGATTATTATTATTATATATTATTATTATATATATTATTATTATATATTATTATTATTATTATATATATTATTATTGTTATATATTATTATTATACATATTATTATTATGTATTATTATTATATATTATTATTATTATTATTATTATTATGTATAATTATTATTATGTGATGAGCTGATGATTATGAAGGAAAGACAGTGAGACACGAAGCAGCTTCAGTTACTTTTCTTTCAGTTTGGAGTCACATTCGTTCGGCTGTTTTTATCCTGAAAGTTGTATTATTATATTTATGAAGTTATATTAAAGTTATATTATTATATTTATGAAGTTATATTAAAGTTGTATTGTTACATTTATGAAGTTATATTAAAGTTGTATTATTATATTTATGAAGTTATATTAAAGTTGTATTATTATATTTATGAAGTTATATTAAAGTTATATTATTATATTTATGAAGTTATATTAAAGTTGTATTATTATATTTATGAAGTTATATTGAAGTTGTATTATTATATTTATGAAGTTATATTAAAGTTGTATTATTATATTTATGAAGTTATATTAAAGTTGTATTATTATATTTATGAAGTTATATTAAAGTTGTATTATTATATTTATGACGTTATATTAAAGTTGTATTATTATATTTATGAAGTTATATTAAAGTTGTATTATTATATTTATGAAGTTATAATAAAGTTGTATTATTATATTTATGAAGTTATATTGAAGTTGTATTATTATATTTATGAAGTTATATTGAAGTTGTATTATTATATTTATGAAGTTATATTGAAGTTATATTATTATATTTATGAAGTTATATTGAAGTTGTATTATTATATTTATGAAGTTATATTGAAGTTGTATTATTATATTTATGACGTTATATTAAAGTTGTATTATTATATTTATGAAGTTATATTAAAGTTGTATTATTATATTTATGACGTTATATTAAAGTTGTATTATTATATTTATGAAGTTATATTAAAGTTGTATTATTATATTTATGAAGTTATATTGAAGTTATATTATTATATTTATGAAGTTATATTAAAGTTGTATTATTATATTTATGAAGTTATATTGAAGTTGTATTATTATATTTATGAAGTTATATTGAAGTTATATAATAAATCTGAATAAAATAAAAACACTTTTGATTTAAAGACATCACGTCGAGCAGAAGAAGAGATTTAGTCCTCAAACCACAGACACTAAGACAGTGAGCTGTCTGTCTGTAGGAGTGCAGACAGACAGCAGGAGGAGGAGGAGGAGGAGGAGGAGGAGGAGGAGAGAGAGAGGAGGAAGAGGAGGAGGAGGAGGAGAGAGAGAGAGGAGGAAGAGGAGGAGGAGAGAGAGAGGAGGAAGATGAAGAGGAGGAGGAGGAGGAGAGAGAGAGGAGGAGGAAGAGGAGGAGGAGAGGAGGAGAGGAAGAGGAGGAGGAGAGAGAGAGAGAGGAGGAAGAGGAGGAGGAGGCGGAAGAGGAGGAGGAGAGAGAGAGGAGGAGGAGAGGAAGAGGAGGAAGAGGAGGAGGAGAGACAGAGGAGGAGGAGAGGAAGAGGAGGAGGAGAGACAGAGGAGGAGGAGAGGAAGAGGAGGAGGAGAGACAGAGGAGGAGGAGAGGAAGAGGAGGAGGAGAGACAGAGGAGGAGGAGAGGAAGAGGAGGAGAGAGAGAGGAGGAGGAAGAGGAGGAGGAGAGGAGGAGAGGAAGAGGAGGAGAGGAAGAGGAGGAGGAGAGAGAGAGAGGAGGAAGAGGAGGAGGCGGAAGAGGAGGAGGAGAGAGAGAGGAGGAGGAGAGGAAGAGGAGGAAGAGGAGGAGGAGAGACAGAGGAGGAGGAGAGGAAGAGGAGGAGGAGAGGAAGAGGAGGAGGAGAGAGAGAGAGGAGGAAGAGGAGGAGGCGGAAGAGGAGGAGGCGAGAGAGAGGAGGAGGAGAGGAAGAGGAGGAGGAGAGACAGAGGAGGAGGAGAGGAAGAGGAGGAGGAGAGGAAGAGGAGGAGGGTACCTTTCTTAAGGAGCGCGCAGGGAGAGCTGGAGGGAGGTCGCTGACCTGGTGGTGGAAAGCGTCAAAGTGCATCGACAGGTGTTGTCCTACAGGGGGAGACACAGCAGGAGACACCTCAGACCAGAGAAGAGGAGGAGGAGGAGGAGGAGGAGGAGGAGGAGGAGAAGAGGAGGAGGAGGAGGAGAAGAGGAGGAGGAGGAGGAGGAGGAGGAGGAGGAGGAGGAGGAGAAGAAGAGGAGGAGGAGGAGGAGGAGGAGGAGGAGGAGGAGGAGGAGGAGGAGGAGGTGAGGTGTGTGTGCAGGAGGTCTTTCTAAAAGTCAGTTTGATTCAAAGTTAAAGGTTCAATTCTGTCCTCTGAGGAATCGACTCTGGAAGATAAAAGTTCATCAACAACATTTCTGACAGGAAACAAACAAAACAACAACACACACACACACACACACACACACACACACACACACACACACACACTGCAGCGTACGAACACACACACACACACACACACACACACACGCACACACACACACTGCAGCGTACGAACACACACACACACACAGACACACACACACACACACTGCAGCGTACGAACACACACACACACACACACACACAGAGACACACACACACACACACACACACACACACACACACACACACACACACACTGCAGCGTACGAACACACACACACACACACACACACACACACACACTGCAGCGTACGAACACACACACACACACACACACACACAGAGACACACACACACACACACACACACACACACACACACACACACACACATCTAACACGGGGAACGTCGTACCGTGAGGGAGGTTGCGTGGAGGAACAGGCGGCGCCATGACTCCGCCCACATGAGCAGACAGGAAGGGGAGGGCTTCTCTGGTACCACTGTCCAAACTCCAGCTACTGGGAGTGGTGAGGACTGGAGGGGGGGAGATAGAGAGGAGAGAGGGGGGAGAAGAGAGGATAGAGAGAATAGGAGAGTTTGAGGAGGAGAAGAAAATAAAGGGAAGAAGGTTGAAGTAAGGAGGAGAGAAGAAGGCAGGAAGGGGAGAGATAGAGAGGAGAGAAGGAGGAGGGGAGGAGAGAGGAGAGAAGAAGGCAGGAAGGGGAGGGATAGAGAGGAGAGCGGGAGGAGGGGAGGGATAGAGAGGGGGGAGGGGAGAGAAGAAGAGAGGAGAGAAGAAGATAAACAGACTTGACACATCTCACATCATGTTCCTCACTATGTACCATGAGTCAGAATGAGTGTGTGACCTCTGACCTTTCTCAGCCACAGACAGGTTGGGGTCACTGCAGGGTTTACACGGACCAATCACCTGATGGAACAGCGCTCGCTGGAAGCTGGTTGGCTGAAGACAAAGACAAACATTAACCTGTGATGGTCTGCAGCTCGTCTCTGACGGCTTCCACCGCTAACCCGTGTTTAACCCGAGCGTACCTGCCCGTCCTCACTGACGTTGGTGTACATGGCGCTGCTCGGCCTCTCTCTGTGCGGCGGCAGCAGCATCAGCATCTCTCGGTTGTGTCGGTATTTGTCCGGCAGAGACGGAGAGCCGACTGACGACAGATTCAAGAGATTAAAACAAACGACACAAAAGATCTGCAGGTCTCACGCGGCGCTCCGGAGTCTGAGCGGCTCACCTCTGATGGTGGAGGGGGCGGAGTTTATCATCTGAGAGGGCGCCGAGTGGGTGGAGCTAAGGCTGGAGGAGGAGGGGCTCGCCTGCAGAAAGGAGCGACTTATATTAACAGTTGAGATCTGAACAGAAGTCTGATATCTAAAGATGTTTTCCTGATATTTACAGAAACACACTTTGATCTCTTGTTTCTGTCTCGTCTTTGAGGCACTTTTTAATTCTGGCTCTGTTTGCGTTCAATAAGTCCAGACGTTGGATTTTTATGGAACTCTTATGAATACAATGAGCTCATACTAAGAGAGAGATCTCTACATTCTCTTCCTGGAAGTGTTATAATGTAGAGTCTGTTATCTCTCATGGCTCCTCGTGTCTTTGCTCCCTCTTGTTGCCTCTCTGAGGATAAATATTCTGGTTTTATTAAAATGTTCTTCAACACTAACGCTTTCTACAGTCCTTTCAAAATAAACTTCCGTCTTCACAGGAAACTCTTCATTTAGCTTCAGATGTTTCGTGTTAAAGCTCCTGACTGAAGCACCTCTGATGATCAGACCTGTGAGACTTTCTGTCTATGGACTACAGTTCAGTCATCAAAACTCCCAGAAGTCCAAATGAATAACGGTCATTTCCTGTGTGGGTTGACCTCTGACCTGCATGCGGTAGAAGTCCTCCGGATGCTCCACCACCACACCGTCAGACAGGATCAACAGGCTGCCGACGGCTGCTGTCTCACTGCAGGGAGGAGAGGAGAGGGAGGGGGAGAGGAGGGGGAGAGGAGGGGAGGGGGAGAGGAGGGGGAGAGGGAGGAGCGCACTGCAGTCAGAATCAGGAACCTGAATATAGTTCGATTGTATCGTTTCCTGTTAAAGGGAATTATTACGGTAACCCTCAAGTTATTGAAGGGAAATAGAAAACAGCCCGAGAACATGTGCACCAGCGCCACTACGTAGAACCATCTGATACGTGTGTGTGTGTCTGCGTGTGCGTGTGCGTGTGTGTCTGCGTCTGCGTGTGTGTGCGTGTGTGTCTGCGTGTGCGTGTGCGTGTGTGTCTGCGTCTGCGTGTGTGTGTGCGTGTGTGCGTGTGTGTCTGCGTGTGTGTCTGCGTGTGTGCGTGTGTGTCTGCGTGTGTGTGCGTGTGTGTGTCTGCATGTCTGCGTGTGTCTGCATATGCGTCTGCGTGT
>CM051691.1:30976231-31001231 GCA_028022725.1 Lycodopsis pacificus
TGGGCCGGTGTCAGCAATGTCTTGCTCCTTATTCCTATTCATGTTTTATGATTTTGGACTCTACAAAATGAATTGAATTATTTATTTATTATATCTTTAAGCATGTTATAGCATTCTGTGTCAGTTTTTGATTTGATTGTTCTATTATTATACTATTCAAATGCTATGCATCTTCTATAGTAGGTCTATAATACTCCAACTGAAACAGTATAGGGTTAAGGTGGTGTGCTTGTATATTTACCCATAGTGTTAATACTTAAAGTGCTTTCCTGTTATTTGTAGCCTATAGTATCACCCTAAAACATATTTTACTGTACGATGCCTTCAGCCTGAAATCAACAGGGTGTGAGCTATTTATTCAGGTTTTAGGAGCAGCATATCAGACAGGACATATTACGCAGCAGGATAAAGAGTCGTGAATTTCTACATTGAATAAAATATACTAGGATAGTTTGGGTTTGGTTGTCCTCCTCCAAGGATATTTGAAGAGTTTTGACTTAAAGTATGCAATTTGACATCATTTTGGACCACTATTACGACCATATAACGCTGCAAAAGCTAAGAGATAAACTTTCTGTATAGGGAGTTAGGGCGAGGGACTGTTAGACCCAGCGATGCTGCTGTGAAGCATTTAAGCATAGTGGAATTAGCAAGCTAGCTAGCTAGCCAGTTGTCTAGTTTGCTAGCCAGCTTGCTAATTTAACAATGCTTGAATGCTTCCCTATTTACAGAAAATTAGCCACCCAAGTTGCTACTCATCTGGCTGGTGCTCAAAGTGGGCCCTTCTACATTTCACTCTTTGGTGTACCATGATTTAGTTCTCACAAGCAGCTGCGAGCTCATAATGCTTTTCTGACCTCTTCATATCAGTTTCTCTGGATGACTCATGATGGCAATTCATAACAGTGCAGCGCCAGTGTTTTTGCACCGTGCTTAAGTATGCTTAGTATGATTTTACAGGGCAAACATTTCCAGAGGAAACAAAAGGTCAGACAAAGCCTGTGATACATGTAAATAATGGAATAACTCCCTACCTAGCTCAGTAGCTAGCCATCTGCCTCTGGAGCTAAGTCTGCTCTCTTCCAAGCAAGCTGCAACAACACTTAGCCACACAGACGTGCGTTGTCATTATAACAACTAACTCTACAATAGACCACGGAAAACCGTATAATGTATTTCTATGGTGGCACCCCTTGTAGCTAGCAAAACTCATTGTAAGTTGTTTTGTAACAACTAGCTATATGGTGGCTACAGGCCTCATTTTTTAACTCTTACTTTGAATATTCCCATGGTGACCTTCTGATCTAATGCATGGAATCTGAGGATAAAACTCTCTTGCGCACAACACTATATATATATACTATAGGAAGAACGGGTCATTATTTCAAGGGAACTCACATTTGTGCAACTTTAGTAAGTTAAGCCGACACACTGCAACCTGTTGTCAAGCAACAAAAGTTGCAGTTAGCTTAGCTAGCTTACCATCATACGTTTGATACCCTGCAGCTTGACCCGCAACGTTACCATAGCAAATATTTAGTTTAGACATGAATCCTTATCAGCCTAGTCAGCCTTAGGGGTCCCGGGACACTTTGAGCAACGTTGCATTGGGGGTAAGGATAAAAACCCTGACTTTTTGTCCCGCCCTTCCGGACGGAAGGAGCGCCGCTAAAAATGTAGTATGTAGTATGTTCTCTAGTCTAAAGTGGGCAAGCGGCGTTCCCTTGGGACCTCCGGTTGCCGAGTTACGATTTTCCAAAGTTCTGTACAGTTTCCCGTAGTGATTTATGGCATTTTGCATTCATTTGGCTTAAATAGACGTTCAGTTAATACCCCCTAGAAAGCAATGGGCTAGCATGCTGACAATTTCACAGTAATTCAATCTTTCCACATAGATTGAGTGGTATGAAAATCAATGGGAAATTCCATACACTTTTCCTGTAGTAATTTATGGCATTTTGACTTTATCTTGACTTTATATGGCCTAATTTCCCCAGAAAAGAATGGGCTAGGAGGCTGACATTTTCACAGAAATTCAAGCTTTGCCCATTCATTCAATGGTATGAAAATCAATGGGAAATTCCAAACACTTTCTCCATAGTGATCTATGGATGTTTGACCTAAGTCGGCCTAAATTCGCATAGAAAACAAGGGGCTAGGACCCTGAAATTTTCACAGCCAGTCGACCTTTGGCCAAAGCCCACGTGGTATGAAAATCAAGTGGAAATTCCAAACACTTTCTCCATAGTGATCTATGGATTTTCTACCTAAGTCGGCCTAAATTCGCATAGAAAACAAGGGGCTAGGACCCTGAAATTTTCACAGCCCGTCGACCTTTGGCCAAAGCCCACGTGGTATGAAAATCAAGTGGAAATTCCAAACACTTTCTCCATAGTGATCTATGGATTTTCTACCTAAGTCGGCCTAAATTCGCATAGAAAACAAGGGGCTAGGACCCTGAAATTTTCACAGCCAGTCGACCTTTGGCCAAAGCCCACGTGGTATGAAAATCAAGTGGAAATTCCAAACACTTTCTCCATAGTGATCTATGGATGTTTTACCTAAGTCGGCCTAAATTCGCATAGAAAACAAGGGGCTAGGACCCTGAAATTTTCACAGCCAGTCGACCTTTGGCCAAAGACCACGTGGTATGAAAATCAAGTGGAAATTCCAAACACTTTCTCCATAGTGATCTATGGATTTTTGACCTAAGTCGGCCTAAATTCGCATAGAAAACAACGGGCTAGGACCCTGAAATTTTCACAGCCAGTCGACCTTTGCCCACAGATTAAATGGTGCGAATATCAATTGGAAATGGACTGTTTATTTCACCCAACAGAAAGGATTCGAACCAAATGACACTTATCTTCACCAGTCTTTTCTCTAACTTTTTATACTTTAAAACGGGGTAGAGTTTTGAATCCTTTTCTCCTTCAAAGAGGGGCTCGTCACCATTACATACCTATAATCTGGACGTCGTAACTGCAAGTTAAGGTCCCCAAAAACAGCCACAAAGGCTTAATTGGGGCCTTATTCCCTTATATTAGTGGATTTTTTGACATATGCAAGAATGGCCATAACTTCTCAAATATGGATCCCAGAACCCACATATTGTGGACAGACATTGTGGACTAGGCCTACAATATGATCACCTGAATAAAATCCCTCTAATTATCTAGAGAAGACTTTTGCCTGTATCAAACTCAGACTTCAGCATGGGGTACATGTCCTTAAGCTGTACACCCTGTTGTACTCTTGGTGAGATTAGACCAAATTTTACTTCTGAAGATGTCAGAGCCCTGCTTTTTTAATATGTTGTAGACAGGCCCCAATGAGGCACATTCAAGTTGGATGGTACTCCCAAGCACTTAGCATGCCTGCGCGGGAGGAGGGAGAATTGGCCTACATTTGAATGGGGGATTTTGCCAGGATAAAATGAATGGAAAGTGATGACCAACTGGCCCATCCTTCAAATAGGCATAACTTCTCACAACATGGTTGAATTTGATGGGAAATTGCTTGGCAACATTCCCCTTGATGACGTGAATAGGAAAATATTGCGGAAAAATCTGCAGACCCTCTGGAAAGCTATCTCCTGTTAGCAGCATGCTAATGACTTGAATCTAATTGTACCTTGAAGAGGGTCCTCTTGTGTCCATCATATGTGAACTTTAGAATAAAAAGCCATTTACAAGTGTTTTTATTGCACCCAACAGAAACATGAAAAATGTTTTTCCAGAGTGTGGGGCCCAGACTGGAAAGGCCTAGTAACCCTTAGTTACCAGCTAGGCTCTGTGAACAACCAGAGGGCCACTTTCAACATAGGGTGCCCAGGCTCATGGGGGGTTAGCAGAAGGGCAGAGGGGGAGGACAGGTCAGAAATAGTGGGCCAGTAAACTAAATGGGCTTTAATACCTGACCCACCATAGCTAGGATGAGAAGAAGTTGAGATAGGTGTCCATTGTGGGTAGGGCATGGTGCAGTGAGATGGCAAACAGTAATAGAGAATCATTCAGCAGGGCCCAGTGTGTCTCTGTGGCAAACAGAGCCAATGGAGGGGACTCATTATGGGGAAATGGGGCCAGATGCATCTCTGCTTCATGCAGCTAACGGAGGTGAACTGCACAAAGAATGTTATAAGGAGATGCTGAAGCAAAGGCTAAGAAAACCATTGATCCAGCATCCAGATGTACTGTGGAAAGTAAGAAATGGCAATGATCCGTTTCTAGAAACACGGCTAATGTTGTTGACACAAGCATGTGCTAGCATTAGCTTTCCAGTTAACAGCGTCACACCAGGAAGAAAAAGAGGTCATAGTGGAGGACTGATTGTTACTGGATAGAAGTGTTAGCACTGGTAGTCGTGTTAGCACTGGTAGTCTCGTTAGCAGAGCAACTAGAACAGCCAAAAGAAGAAGCAGAAATGCTAACAGCATCAGAATGAGTAGGGCCTGGGCTTCCTAAAGGTAATTGGGCAAAACCAGAATGTATAGCCAGTAGGACCAGTCCAGAGCAGCTGCCTGAGGCATGATGGGCTTTAACTCTGAAGCTAGCAGCATATTGATGACAGTAATGCTAGGCTAGGCTCAATGTATGTATGGACACAAATACCTCCAGAGAAAGACTCTGAGGGGCTCACGGTTAGCTGAAACAATGTTTCTGTCATCCCAGAAGGAAAAAACAGCACTATGATTTATTTATGTATCTATTCATTTCAAGCATTGTCTTATAGGTTTTTTTCCCCACACTTTTCCATGCCTTTTCCGTCTCCAGGACATTACATGCATTTATATGCAAGAGCATCTGTATAATACATTAGACTATCAATAAAAGTTTCCTGCATTTGTCATAATTGCAATTTGAATATACATCATGTAAAACCTTGATAAAAACTACCTAGAACTAAAACAAATAGGATTTCAGCCCCTCCCCACTCTGTACCTTTATTCTTCACTATGAAATAATAATGATGAGAGCCCTTAAGAAATCTATTTTTTGTATTCTTGTGTGAGTACTATACTTTTGAATACTATTTCGCATCGTAAATTCATAAT
This sequence comes from Lycodopsis pacificus, assembly GCA_028022725.1. Lineage (NCBI taxonomy): Eukaryota > Metazoa > Chordata > Actinopteri > Perciformes > Zoarcidae > Lycodopsis > Lycodopsis pacificus. The sequence goes on from CM051691.1 coordinate 30,981,285, forward strand.
ATGTTAGTTAAATACACATATAAATACTTCTGTTGAATACAATGGCTTGTAAATAGTTGTAGTTTCTATTTTATGAATATCAATGTTTGTATAATTTTTTAATAGTTCAAAAATGCTTCTATTACTTAACTTCATTAGAAATGCTTGTTTCATTTCAATGTCCTTTTTTAATAAAAAAATTTTTTGACATACTTTATACTAAATTCTAGTTGAGTAATAAAGTCTCGACTTAAGCAGGTATTTTATGTAATCCTTCCGTTTTAGTAATTACTATTACCTGTCTAAGTTATTAACAAAGGCTGCAGACCAGGCCGAGCCTCAGAGCTCCCTCATGCTGATCGTGACCGAAGGAGTGGGGGATGGGTGAGGTTACGGTGGGGACAGTCAATGTCATGTTCTGTGTAAAGTACCTTAAGTTTCATTTCTGACATTACACAAAACCTGACGTTTACCGTCATCATGGGGACCATGGCGTGGCCCCTCCCCCATCAGTGCATGTGCCCGTGGAGAGGTGACTCACTGCCTCAGACTGTCGAGCGGCTCCACACACATGTAACTTGACGGGCTAGATGTGGATCCTGGATGGAAATGGTAAGTTTTTAATTATTGTCCTAGCTCCTAATGTTGGTACATGTACTGTCATATAAAAAGAGCTGTTGCAATGTGCTGGAACTTAACCGAGATGGACAGCTAATGTTAGCTAACACTAAGCTAACATGTGCAGCTAACAGAGCTGTGAGTGCAGCTGGGTGTGGATAAAGGTGGAGGTGGGCCTGGATAAAGGTGGAGGTCTAAACAGACGTGAGTGCAGCTTCCTGCTGTCACAGTGTTTTAAACACATTGATATTCAGGGTATGCTAAATGTAGCCTCTGCTCCAAGGAGATGAAGTAAAGCAACAAGGGCTCACATGTCCTCTCATCACACTGTTCACTGTTTCGGGCTTGTCACCTTTTTCACTCCTCATGAGTTTGCAGGTATGCGATCTGAGACCAGCCTACCGTTAACGGAAGGCTGGACAACTAATTACAGTTAACTACAAATGGATAATTTACACATCGTGGGGCATTTTTTACAGTCACAAAATGATATTTAGATATTTTTTCGAATTTATATTTTATCATCATTATCTTTTCCCACAGAACGTGAAAGTTATGCTCAGCAAAGTGACGTATTTGACATATTGAGTCAAGGTTAACTTTAAAAAAAGTATTTCTTCACATGTAAGCAGATATTGTAATTCAAATCACCATGGGTATTGAAGTAGAATATTTAGCCTCATACTTTCAGAAATAAGTAGATCTTACTATAATGCAGCCTATAAGACCAGACCAAATTACTTTTAATTTCAGTCAAAATGTAATAATAGCAGCTCAGGTGACAATTTTAATTACACCAAATTCTACCACTGCAGCTTGAAATACAGAGTACTGTAACATGACTGAGCGTGTCCCTTGCGCTTTCAGGAGGATGGAGCATTTTTTTCATCCACTGGTGGCAGCTCTGAATGCACAGGTGAGAGAGGGGAGAGACCATGAGATGGTTTTATATTGAGGTTTGTAGAAAGTCTTTTGTAATAGTGGAGAATATTATACTGAATACTTCAGGGAGTCTATTGGTTTCAATCCCAAACTGATCATACTCTCAGGGTTTAAATCATATAACTATTTAAAAATAGTCCAGACGCAAATGAAACACATTTTGACCCATCAAAGATCATGTTGAAGTTATTAGTTCATCGTAAACCATATTAACATTTCTATCCTCTGTAATATATTTGCAGGCGCTGATGTGACAGATGGCTTTAACCCTGAACAGACCAACGAGGTAGGATATGTCATCTTCTTTGGGTTCTTAATTGACAGTTAACCTGCTCGACTGTGAATGTCGAACAGAAATCAAGACAATGCTCGAGTAATTCATTTCTTACAGACTACAGCTAGTTAATCACACATATTAGACTTCCATTATTACTACAGTGTTTCCCACAGGGAGAAATTAAATTGTTTGCACTGCAGCCACTTATTCATAATGTCTGATGAAATATAAGTTGTAGTATTTGTTGTTCGGTTGTGTATTATTTTATTTATGTAAAACAGTGTAGACTGATAGATAGACTGATAGGTAGGCAGACTGATAGGTAGGTAGACTGATAGGTAGGCAGACTGATAGGTAGGTAGACTGATAGGTAGGCAGACTGATAGGTAGGCAGACTGATAGGTAGGCAGACTGATAGGTAGGTAGACTGATAGGTAGGCAGACTGATAGGTAGGCAGACTGATAGGTAGGCAGACTGGTAGGTTGGGAGCCTGTCTAAACATTACAAAAAAATGATTTGTTTTTCAGGAAGAACACCAGCGGTCCAGTGACAGTGACAATACCGATATTCTTGACCCCACTCCAGCTGATGTCGATGAGGACACAAGTGTTCCAGAGCTCATGAGAACCGACAGCGTAGTTGTAAGTTTATTTGCAAAACTTCACATTCTAACATGAAAAGGGCCAAAGCACAACTCTTTTGAGCTAACGTCTCAAATAAAGGCACAGAAAAATAAACCTAAGAGCCCAGTATGATCAGAATCCTAACACATGAATTCACTGACCAACAATGACGTTAACAGAGAGGAATAGAGCTGAAACAAGTGGATTAATAACCACAGATAAAGTCCTGCTCGCTAATTTATCTTATTAGAAGATGAGAATAATATGGATATCTTGGTTTTCTTGGGTGACATCACTTCACACCTGAATTTAATTAATTTAAAGCTGCAGGGCACTTCATGTCTTTATTTTAAGATGCACATTTTTCAAAAGCTTTCGGTCATGTAATTTAATCTTAATCTCAATTTGAAATCTGACAATAAATATTGTTTATGTATTATTCAATTGATCTTTCTATATTTGATAATCAGTTGTTGTCTACATACAGACGTTAATACAACTGTTGGCTACTTCAATATACAGTCTATGGGACTAAATCAGAGTGCAAGTTTGACATTATTATGATGTTCTGGAGATTTAAAGAGGAAATTCTCTCTGAATGGACCTTGTTGAACTTTAATTGACAACAATCTACGTTAATATGCGTGCTGTTCCACGGCTTTAGGAAACACTGATAGCATGTTCTGTCAGAGCCACCCACAGATGTTTTAGAAAATGACCTGAACAAAGGAAAGACTTAAGAATTACTGAATGCAGCAAGACCTGTATAACAAGACGTGACCAGTAGACTCTGTTGGCTGGTCCACCATGACATTAGACTAATGCTGCGTTCACACCAAGCGTTACTCGCGGGAGTTTGATTGCGGGATCATTTGTATTTTCTGCTTCATTCGCGCTAGACGCGCCGCAGTGGCCAGGAAATACTGGTCCTATGTGTTTTGATCATTTACCCCAAACTAATGGTCTAAGTTGGCACTGCTCAGTAAAAGTAATAGATTAGTTTGGTACTCAATATATATCTATATTTATATATAAGTATGCACACTGTAAATGTTGTTCTTTAGGCAAGCACTCAATTTATTTTCTAAAGATTTTGCCTAGTTTTAGTCTATTGTTTTGTCTTGACATTTATTATTGTTAAATGCTTGTGATTTTACAATGAAGAATATCCAAGTCTAATCCTTTCTTTTCCTCTTTCTTTTTTTAAGCTCAACAGACAAATGCTCAGAGACAAAAGAGAACCTCTATCAAGTTCTGAGTACAGTGATGAGGATGAGTATGTTCCTCAATATGATGAAGAAACAGAAAGTGACAGTTCACAAGAAGAGGTCAAACAGCACACGGCAAAGAAGAGAAAGGTACAGAGAACTTCAACCAACTCTCAGGAAGGAGATGACCAACCACGCAAGAAAAGACATAAGACACATTTTACTTTACTTACTTTGGAATATTAGTTAGGATGTTACGAATCTATTTTGTGATCCACAAACATATTTTTGTTGTATTTTTAGTTATTTAAAACCATTTCACTACACTTAAAAAGTGTACATTGCAGTGCAGTTGTAATAGAAGTTGTACACAACAGTTGTGAGGCACTGAAAGGTTTTGAAACAGTAAGTGTTGAAATAATGTTTACAGAATTACAATTTAAGTATTGTAGTAGTCAAGTTCAGTATTTGTTTTGCAAGTGAAATACTACTTTGAAATATTATGCTGAGAGCATTGCAGATACTGTGATATTCAGCTCCATCATTTGTAGGGTTTTTTTCCAACTGAAATACAAAGCACTGAATATCACAGTATCACAACTGTAATGCTTTCAACTGTAATATTCAGTGCACTATATCTGAAAAATGCACAGAACTTTGAAATAAAGCTGTGAAGTTTGAACATTTCTGATTCTGATCTGACATTTACATTGAGTGGAGTTCAATATACACAGATGAGTCATTATACAATTACAACATTTAATGGTGAATACACAAATGCAATATTAAATTAATTAACAAAATATAATACAGAAACAACTCTTTTTTTTAAAATAAAGCTCCTTGGTGTTTCTATAAACTTACCCTCCATTGAATACCTTATATAGGCTTGTAAGACACATTTTGAACAGTGTCCCCTGGTGGTGGTTTGTATTATGACATGATAGGAGCGTCCCCGCTGGGATAGAAAAACCAGACAAAAATTCAGTTTGTTAAATTTGAGAAATTTTGATACTTGAGTTGATATTTTGGTTCCCAGGACCAAAACAAAATTTATGTGATGAAAAGTATGCCGTTATTCCGTTTAGAAAATCAGGTCCCCACGCGTAACCTCTACACAGGCGTCCCCACCATGTAGCAAAAACGTGTATGTGTGTGTGTGTGTGTGTGTGTAAGTGTGTGTAAGTGTGTGTAAGTGTGTGTGTGTGTGTGTGAGTGTGTGTGTGTGTGTGTGTGTGTGTGTAAGTGTGTGTAAGTGTGTGTGTGTGTGTGTGTGTGTTACCGGTAGTCCAGCAGTCGCTCCATCAGCCGGGTGACGGAGGTGACGAAGGAGATCCCCGTCTCTCTCCACGTCTCCTGCTCGATCTTCTCCAACAGACTTGAAGAAGAACAGACAAAAGTCAAGATATGAAACATCTCAGAGATATCATCTTACAGCTGAGCTCTGAGGGGAACGCTGGTCATGACCCCGAAACATTACTTCAGACTGACATGCACGACATGCTGCAGGTGTAGCACACGTACTGTGTCCACACTGGATGTGTCTGAGAGTGATGCGTACCTCGGGTAAGGACCAAAGAGCTGAGTTCTACAGTCCAGCAGCACAGAACAGAGCACACAAACAGCAGGTTAGAGCAGAGAGAGAGAGAGAGAGAGAGAGAGAGAGAGAGAGAGAGAGAGAGAGAGATAGCTTCTGTTAGAGGAGAGAGAGAGAGACAGAGAGAGAGCGAGAGAGAGAGAGAGAGAGAGAGAGAGAGAGAGAGAGATAGCTTCTGTTAGAGGAGAGAGAGAGAGACAGAGAGAGAGCGAGAGAGAGAGAGAGAGAGAGAGAGAGAGAGAGAGAGATAGCTTCTGTTAGAGGAGAGAGAGAGAGACAGAGAGAGAGCGAGAGAGAGAGAGAGAGAGAGAGAGAGAGATAGCTTCTGTTAGAGGAGAGAGAGAGAGACAGAGAGAGAGCGAGAGAGAGAGAGAGACAGAGAGACAGAGAGAGAGAGGACAGAGAGAGAGGACAGAGAGACAGAGAGAGAGAGAGGACTTTGAGGAAAATGTTTCTTACAGCAAACCGAAGAGCTCTCTGTAGTTCTCGTCTCCTTTCCCCTCAGACACCAAACTGTCCAGTTTGTCGATCAGCTCCGCCTCCACCTGCACCGATCACAACACATGAATCCATCCAGAGGAGATCAGTAACAGCTGTTGGTCACGTGTCTCGGTGTGTCTCTGGGTGTGTCTCTCGGTGTGTCTCTAGGTGTGTCTCTAGGTGTGTCTCTCGGTGTGTCTCTGGGTGTCTCTCGGTGTGTCTCTCTGTGTGTCTCTCGGTGTCTCTCGGTGTGTCTCTCTGTGTGTCTCTCGGTGTGTCTCTCGGTGTGTCTCTCGGTGTGTCTCTCGGTGTGTCTCTCGGTGTCTCTCGGTGTGTCTCTCGGTGTGTCTCTCGGTGTGTCTCTCTGTGTCTCTCGGTGTGTCTCTCTGTGTCTCTCGGTGTCTCTCGGTGTCTCTCGGTGTGTCTCTCTGTGTCTCTCGGTGTCTCTCGGTGTGTCTCTCGGTGTGTCTCTCTGTGTCTCTCGGTGTGTCTCTGGGTGTGTCTCTCGGTGTGTCTCTCTGTGTGTCTCTCGGTGTCTCTCGGTGTGTCTCTCTGTGTGTCTCTGGGTGTGTCTCTCTGTGTCTCTCGGTGTGTCTCTAGGTGTGTCTCTCTGTGTCTCTCGGTGTGTCTCTCGGTGTGTCTCTAGGTGTGTCTCTGGGTGTGTCTCTCTGTGTGTCTCTAGGTGTGTCTCTCGGTGTCTCTCGGTGTCTCTCGGTGTGTCTCTAGGTGTGTCTCTCGGTGTCTCTCGGTGTGTCTCTCGGTGTGTCTCTCGGTGTGTCTCTGGGTGTGTCTCTCTGTGTGTCTCTAGGTGTGTCTCTCGGTGTCTCTCGGTGTCTCTCGGTGTGTCTCTAGGTGTGTCTCTCGGTGTCTCTCGGTGTGTCTCTCGGTGTGTCTCTCGGTGTGTCTCTGGGTGTGTCTCTCGGTGTGTCTCTCTGTGTCTCTCGGTGTGTCTCTCGGTGTGTCTCTAGGTGTGTCTCTCGGTGTGTCTCTCGGTGTGTCTCTCGGTGTCTCTCGGTGTGTCTCTCGGTGTGTCTCTAGGTGTCTCTCGGTGTGTCTCTCGGTGTGTCTCTAGGTGTGTCTCTGGGTGTGTCTCTCGGTGTGTCTCTCTGTGTCTCTCGGTGTCTCTCGGTGTGTCTCTAGGTGTCTCTCGGTGTGTCTCTCGGTGTGTCTCTCGGTGTCTCTAGGTGTGTCTCTGGGTGTGTCTCTCGGTGTGTCTCTCTGTGTCTCTCGGTGTCTCTCGGTGTGTCTCTAGGTGTCTCTCGGTGTGTCTCTCGGTGTGTCTCTCGGTGTGTCTCTCGGTGTGTCTCTCGGTGTGTCTCTCGGTGTCTCTCGGTGTGTCTCTCGGTGTGTCTCTAGGTGTCTCTCGGTGTGTCTCTCGGTGTGTCTCTAGGTGTGTCTCTGGGTGTGTCTCTCGGTGTGTCTCTCGGTGTCTCTCGGTGTCTCTCGGTGTGTCTCTAGGTGTCTCTCGGTGTGTCTCTCGGTGTGTCTCTCGGTGTCTCTCGGTGTGTCTCTAGGTGTGTCTCTAGGTGTGTCTCTCGGTGTGTCTCTGGGTGTCTCTCGGTGTGTCTCTCTGTGTGTCTCTCGGTGTCTCTCGGTGTGTCTCTCTGTGTGTCTCTCGGTGTGTCTCTCGGTGTGTCTCTCGGTGTGTCTCTCGGTGTGTCTCTCGGTGTCTCTCGGTGTGTCTCTCGGTGTGTCTCTCGGTGTGTCTCTCTGTGTCTCTCGGTGTGTCTCTCTGTGTCTCTCGGTGTCTCTCGGTGTCTCTCGGTGTGTCTCTCTGTGTCTCTCGGTGTCTCTCGGTGTGTCTCTCGGTGTGTCTCTCTGTGTCTCTCGGTGTGTCTCTGGGTGTGTCTCTCGGTGTGTCTCTCTGTGTGTCTCTCGGTGTCTCTCGGTGTGTCTCTCTGTGTGTCTCTGGGTGTGTCTCTCTGTGTCTCTCGGTGTGTCTCTAGGTGTGTCTCTCTGTGTCTCTCGGTGTGTCTCTCGGTGTGTCTCTAGGTGTGTCTCTGGGTGTGTCTCTCTGTGTGTCTCTAGGTGTGTCTCTCGGTGTCTCTCGGTGTCTCTCGGTGTGTCTCTAGGTGTGTCTCTCGGTGTCTCTCGGTGTGTCTCTCGGTGTGTCTCTCGGTGTGTCTCTGGGTGTGTCTCTCTGTGTGTCTCTAGGTGTGTCTCTCGGTGTCTCTCGGTGTCTCTCGGTGTGTCTCTAGGTGTGTCTCTCGGTGTCTCTCGGTGTGTCTCTCGGTGTGTCTCTCGGTGTGTCTCTGGGTGTGTCTCTCGGTGTGTCTCTCTGTGTCTCTCGGTGTGTCTCTCGGTGTGTCTCTAGGTGTGTCTCTCGGTGTGTCTCTCGGTGTGTCTCTCGGTGTCTCTCGGTGTGTCTCTCGGTGTGTCTCTAGGTGTCTCTCGGTGTGTCTCTCGGTGTGTCTCTAGGTGTGTCTCTGGGTGTGTCTCTCGGTGTGTCTCTCTGTGTCTCTCGGTGTCTCTCGGTGTGTCTCTAGGTGTCTCTCGGTGTGTCTCTCGGTGTGTCTCTCGGTGTCTCTAGGTGTGTCTCTGGGTGTGTCTCTCGGTGTGTCTCTCTGTGTCTCTCGGTGTCTCTCGGTGTGTCTCTAGGTGTCTCTCGGTGTGTCTCTCGGTGTGTCTCTCGGTGTGTCTCTCGGTGTCTCTCGGTGTGTCTCTGGGTGTGTCTCTGGGTGTGTCTCTCTGTGTGTCTCTCGGTGTCTCTCGGTGTGTCTCTCGGTGTGTCTCTCGGTGTGTCTCTAGGTGTGTCTCTCTGTGTGTCTCTAGGTGTGTCTCTCTGTGTCTCTCTGTGTGTCTCTCGGTGTGTCTCTCGGTGTCTCTCGGTGTGTCTCTCGGTGTGTCTCTGGGTGTGTCTCTAGGTGTGTCTCTCGGTGTGTCTCTCGGTGTCTCTGGGTGTGTCTCTAGGTGTGTCTCTCGGTGTGTCTCTCGGTGTGTCTCTCTGTGTCTCTAGGTGTGTCTCTCTGTGTCTCTAGGTGTGTCTCTCTGTGTCTCTCGGTGTCTCTCGGTGTCCCCACACAGCTTCCGTACCTGTTTGAAGTTCCCGTTCTTGCGCTGCTCCCAGTCCATCATGTCGTGGAAGATGGGGATCATGATGTTGCGTACCTCCACCTGAGGGACCAGCGTGACTCCCAGGAACGGGCCGATCATCCCGGGGATGAAGTGGATCTTATTCTCACCTACCAACCCGACACACAAGCACCCGCTCACCTTCAGCCGCTCAGACCAGAACTCACAGAGCGCCGTGCAAATCAACAACATCAGGAGGCAGAAGGACTGACTTCGATTCATTGAACACGTCAAAACCGTTCAAACGAAATCTCTGCTTCACGACGGAGACCCGGCCGAGAAGGCAGCAAAGTTACACGTTGAGTGTAATTTGAGTTGAGTGTAATTTGAGTTGAGTGTAATTTGAGTTGAGTGTAATTTGAGTTGAGTGTAATTTGAGTTGAGTGTAATGCTGTCGTGAGAAAGACTTAAACACAAGACAGGACTGTCACACATTGTTACAGGAACAGTGTGTGATTCAAACGTCTGAGGACTTCTGTTTTAAAATGGCTGCAGAGTCGAGAGACTGAAGACATGTAACTAAAGCTGAGCTGTGAAGAAGGCGTTCTTCTTCTTCTTCTTCTTCTTCGGGTCTTGTTGGCGGTTAATAAACCAGCTCAGAGGTGCATCACTAACATCTGCTGGACTGTTGTTGAGTAGAGATCTTACCGAGGTTCTGCCACATGCTGAAGAGTTCGTAGGTCATCATCACCCTCATGTCTCCGTACCTGCAGAGGGAACCAAACCACTGAGTGAGGTTTAGGAAAGAACCACGCTGAGCTGAAGGAACTCGGTGCCTGAGGAGGTTAGCGTGGGCGTCTGGGACTGTTTGTAGAGCTGCTTCACTTCAAACAGGGAACATCAGCTGATTTCAACATCAGCAGCATTTTAGCTGCAGGTCACACAGCGAGAGGACGACAGTTATGTCTGTGCGTGTGTGTGTGTGTGTGTGTGTGTCTGTGCGTGTGTGTGTGTGTGTGTGTGTGTGTGTGTCTGTGCGTGTGTGTGTGTGCGTCTGTGTGTGTGTGTGTGTGTGTCTGTGTGTGTGTGTCTGTGTGTGTGTGCGTGTGTGTGTGTCTGTGTGTGTGTGCGTGCGTGCGTGCGTGCGTGTCTGTGTGTGCGTGCGTGCGTGCGTGCGTGCGTGTGTGCGTGTGTGTGTGCGTGTGTGTGTGTGTGCGTGTGTGCGTGTGTGTGTGCGTGCGTGCGTGTGTGCGTGCGTGTGTGTGTGCGTGTGTGTGTGTGTGTGTGTGTGTGTGTGTGTGTGTGTGTGCGTGCGTGTGTGTGTGCGCGTGTGCGTGTGTGTGTGCGTGTTCTTACTTGTCTAAGACCTTCTTGCTCTTGGCAGAACTCAGGCTCTCCAGCTGTAGACTGGGCTGGTTGATGTACAGCACCGCCAGGCTGAAGTAGGAGTTCCACACCTGCTCACACATCAAACGATCACTGACGTTATGAAACGAGTCACAAAGCTTTCATTGTTCAGCTTCTCAGTGTGTGTGAACGTGAATGTAGAGCACATTAGAGCTGTGAGTAACGATGACTCACTGTCTTCTCTCATTAATACTGAAACTCATTTATACTGAAACTCATTTATACTGAAACTCATTTATACATATATATAACATTTTATGACTAAAAACATTTTTTTCATGAAAGTTGACGTATTTTCTGAAGAGATATCCAAAATGTAAAAACCTGTTACATTACATTTTGAAAGCTTTATCCAGTGTTCAGATGTATGTAAGTTTAAGTTCAACACACAGTCAGAGAGTGAATCATGTCAAAGCAACAAAAGTAGACCAACAGCTGATTTGTGTCCACGTTACGGTGAATGTGTGTCGGTCAAAGTACCTTAAAGTCAAACTCCGCTTCAGTGAAGTTCTTGTGCAGAGCAGGTGACAAGTACTGAGCCGTGGTCAGGATGATGCTGCAGAACGGGAACACACACACACACACACACACACACACACACACACACACACACACACACACACACACACACACACACACACACACAGCTTGAGTCATGCAGACACCAGAACATGTGTGATCATTGCTATATGTGTTCACTGCTACATGTGTGTTCATTGCTACATGTGTGTTCACTGCTACATGTGTTCACTGCTACGTGTGTGTTCACTGCTACATGTGTGTTCACTGCTACGTGTGTTCACTGCTACGTGTGTGTTCACTGCTACGTGTGTGTTCACTGCTACATGTGTGTTCATTGCTACGTGTGGTCACTGCTACGTGTGTGTTCACTGCTACATGTGTTCACTGCTACGTGTGTTCACTGCTACATGTGTGTTCACTGCTACGTGTGTTCACTGCTACATGTGTTCACTGCTACGTGTGTGTTCACTGCTACATGTGTGTTCATTGCTACATGTGTTCACTGCTACATGTGTGTTCACTGCTACGTGTGTTCACTGCTACATGTGTGTTCACTGCTACGTGTGTTCACTGCTACATGTGTGTTCATTGCTACGTGTGGTCACTGCTACATGTGTGTTCACTGCTACATGTGTTCACTGCTACGTGTGTTCACTGCTACATGTGTGTTCACTGCTACGTGTGTTCACTGCTACATGTGTTCACTGCTACGTGTGTGTTCACTGCTACATGTGTGTTCACTGCTACATGTGTTCACTGCTACATGTGTGTTCACTGCTACGTGTGTTCACTGCTACATGTGTTCACTGCTACGTGTGTGTTCACTGCTACATGTGTGTTCATTGCTACGTGTGGTCACTGCTACGTGTGTTCACTGCTACGTGTGTGGTCACTGCTACATGTGTTCACTGCTACATGTGTGTTCACTGCTACGTGTGTTCACTGCTACGTGTGTTCACTGCTACATGTGTGTTCATTGCTACGTGTGGTCACTGCTACATGTGTGTTCACTGCTACATGTGTTCACTGCTACGTGTGTTCACTGCTACATGTGTGTTCACTGCTACATGTGTGTTCACTGCTACGTGTGTTCACTGCTACATGTGTTCACTGCTACGTGTGTTCACTGCTACATGTGTGTTCATTGCTACGTGTGTTCACTGCTACATGTGTTCACTGCTACGTGTGTGTTCACTGCTACATGTGTGTTCATTGCTACGTGTGGTCACTGCTACATGTGTGTTCACTGCTACGTGTGTTCACTGCTACATGTGTGTTCATTGCTACGTGTGGTCACTGCTACGTGTGTTCACTGCTACGTGTGTGGTCACTGCTACATGTGTTCACTGCTACATGTGTGTTCACTGCTACGTGTGTTCACTGCTACGTGTGTGTTCACTGCTACATGTGTGTTCACTGCTACATGTGTTCACTGCTACATGTGTGTTCACTGCTACATGTGTTCATTGCTACGTGTGTGTTCACTGCTACGTGTGTGGTCACTGCTACGTGTGTGTTCACTGCTACATGTGTGTTCACTGCTACGTGTGTTCACTGCTACATGTGTTCATTGCTACGTGTGTTCACTGCTACATGTGTTCACTGCTACATGTGTTCACTGCTACGTGTGTGTTCACTGCTACATGTGTTCACTGCTACATGTGTGTTCACTGCTACATGTGTTCATTGCTACGTGTGTGTTCATTGCTACGTGTGTGTTCACTGCTACATGTGTGTTCATTGCTACGTGTGTGTTCACTGCTACATGTGTGTTCACTGCTACATGTGTTCATTGCTACGTGTGTGTTCACTGCTACGTGTGTGGTCACTGCTACGTGTGTGTTCACTGCTACATGTGTGTTCACTGCTACGTGTGTTCACTGCTACATGTGTTCATTGCTACGTGTGTTCACTGCTACATGTGTTCACTGCTACATGTGTTCACTGCTACGTGTGTGTTCACTGCTACATGTGTTCACTGCTACATGTGTGTTCACTGCTACATGTGTTCATTGCTACGTGTGTGTTCACTGCTACATGTGTGTTCATTGCTACGTGTGTTCACTGCTACGTGTGTTCACTGCTACATGTGTGTTCACTGCTACATGTGTTCATTGCTGCGTGTGTTCACTGCTACGTGTGTTCACTGCTACATGTGTGTTCATTGCTACGTGTGTTCACTGCTACATGTGTGGTCACTGCTACGTGTGTGTTCATTGCTACGTGTGTGTTCACTGCTACGTGTGTTCACTGCTACATGTGTGTTCACTGCTACATGTGTTCACTGCTACATGTGTGTTCACTGCTACGTGTTTTCACTGCTACGTGTGTTCACTGCGACATGTGTGTTCACTGCTACGTGTGTGTTCACTGCTACGTGTGGTCACTGCTACGTGTGGTCACTGCTACATGTGGTCACTGCTACGTGTGTGGTCATTGCTACGTGTGTGTTCACTGCTACATGTGTGTTCACTGCTACATGTGTTCACTGCTACATGTGTGTTCACTGCTACGTGTGTGTTCACTGCTACATGTGTTCACTGCTACATGTGTGTTCACTGCTACGTGTGTGTTCACTGCTACGTGTGTGGTCACTGCTACATGTGTTCACTGCTACATGTGGTCACTGCTACATGTGGTCACTGCTACATGTGTTCACTGCTGTCTGGGAGATTATTGATGCGTCTCACTTGCTGGTGAGGAGCCTCATGACGTTCCAGTCCCGAGGGAAAATACTGAGCTTCATCAGATTCCTGAACACACACAGAATCTTCAACAAGAACTCCTGAGGGGAGGAAGGAGGCGTTTATTCAAGAGGCTGAGTTGACCTCAGTCTTGTTGTCATGCTGCTCAGGGACCTGAAGTAGTTCTACCTTGAGCTCCTCTTTGCTCTGGAAGTTTTCCATCAGGTGCTGGAAGTGGATGTCCGTCATCTGGCGGAGGAGGGACAGGAGGCAGGACACGTACTCTCCCTGCCAATTGGAAACAGGGGGGAAAGGCATGAGAGCCAATCACATGGGAGCAGCTATCAGGAGTGACCAATCAGAGACGATGACAGGAGATTAATAAAAGGCTCTTTACCAAACTGATCCCTAACTGTGCATGATGTGCATGATGTGAGCCGACTGTATGTCACGTACTCTCAAAACGACTCCCAGCAGTTTGTGAAATAGTCTCCGAATGCAATCTATTGGTTTTTAGTGTCATTCGGCACAACTTTAAAAACAAAAGTTAAGTTTAGGCAACAAATCCACCACCATAAAAACAACAATGAGGTGCAAACACACGTCTTCTGGTTGGTCTTAGTTTGTTGGACTCATCCACCTCCCCTTGTTTCCACCAATAGTCGTCGTTTTGGATTTTATAAAGTACGCACGTTGCTCTGACTGATGCATTTATGTTGTGTGTCCCATGAATAAGGATCCGAATTGAATTTCCGTTGACATTATTTTCGTCCTCAGCAACACGAATAAAACCAGACATTTAGTGTCTCTGTCCACTCAACCAATAGATTGCATTCCGTGAGTATTTCACGACGTGCCATGATACCGGGATGGCTACAAACAATCTGCTGTGATGGTTTATTTTTCTTTGAATGTAAATGTGGTAGAAGACAAACCAAACAGGTCGCTTCCTTTTACTTCACTTTCATTCAGAAGTTTTAAACACACCAATGAAAGTCAGTGGAAGGAAAATGTAGCGATGCGTTTATGTGCATGAAAAACGGAATTTAACTTTGTTCATCTTTGATCTTAGTTTTGTTATCTGTCACTTGAGCTTCCAATCAGTGGCCGTGAAGACAGTAGAGTGGACTTCCTGTTGGATGGTTGAGTTTTCCTCTGAGCACCAGCTGGAGGACATGAAGCCCAGAATAGAATGCTAAAAGCATCTTTCCACTTCCTGTTCCCTCCACTTCTACAAGTCATGTGTTTCTGGTCAGAAGTCTGAAATAAGGTCAACAGAAGCTGAAGAGGTGTCGAGATGCAGTTCTCTGATATATAAACAGGTCAGTGAACGCCCCTCTGGTGAATCCTAAAGAGTGTAACTGAGACGACTAGACGTCCTCACTAGGACACTCGTCCTCCTTTAGCTTAGTGGAGACGTGAAGTCATGTGACCGTGGAGGAGTTCCTTTACAGACTAATGTTAGCTTTTTACTTTACACATCATAAGAGTGGAGTTCAGTCGTGAAGATGATCTTGATGAACTAGACCTGGAAGAATCATCAAGAAGATTATTTTAATAATCCAGAATCACATGGTAGAATCTGATTGGCTGTTTGTGGCGGGAACCAGTGATGATGACTTCCTGTTGGGCTCCAGAAACACGTCATCCTGCAGCTCTCTGTGCGGCGGAGCCTCCTTGTGAACATGCAGAAGGAGGTGCAAGTAGGAGCTGACTGAGATTCAACCAAAGATGAAGAATGATGTCGTCGTGTAACAATCAATCACTAAGAAACGTCTTGAGTTTGCAAATGAAACAGGAAGAAGTAAACCTGACTGAGTACGCATGTCTCATACAGCTCTACGATATCACAAACACAGGAAGTAAAGATGAGCTTCAATATGAACGGCTGATCCATGCAAGCGTGCAGACAGAGAGGAGGAGGAGGAGGAGCAGCAGGATGAAGACTGATGTTTAATGAGAGCGCTAACGAGATGCTGGAGGACAGATGGGTCAGCGACAGGATGGATGGATTTGGGGAGGGCAATTATTATCACATTGTTAACTTTATTTATATTTACAAGTATTAAATTAGTACAACGGAACAAAATCATGATTATTATTACAACTCTCACCTTGTGACAGAAAATAAGATCTAGCGTGAGAACTGTGAACGAGGAGTTTGAAACGTTACGATGGTATAGAGGAACTTTAATCATGAAAACATTGCCCTGCCCTGAGGCGGATGGAGGGAGGAGGAGGCGGGATGCAGGAGGTGAAGTCGTAGTAGTCGTATTGTTAGTTACTAACAGTGATCTCCGCGGTGCACTGCGGACAGCGTTGACCCCTTACCGCCTCCTGCGATTGGCTCTTGCTCATGATGGACAGCAGCGTCTGCAGGAGGACGTCCAGCAGGGACTCCACCATCATCTCCACCTCCTCCTGCACCGACGTGTCCTGGAGGAGGAGTTGAGAGGAAAGAAGAGCAGGAGGAGCTTCAGTGAAACAGAAGTCAGATATATCGGGTGGAAACACATTTAAATGTCATTTCATGTTACCAACAATTTAAGGTTTAGACTCAATGATAATGTTGAAACAGTTTTTATTATCATAGATCATTAAAGGCAGCGCGTGTGTGTGTGTGTGTGTGTGTGTGTGTGTGTGTGTGTGTGTGTGTGTTACCATTGAGCTGTTCTTGATAATTGAGAATATGGAGCTGAGGATTCCGGAGCAGATGAGCAGCTCTTTCTGCTGCCTCAGATGGAGATGGATGTGATGCAGGACCACAGGAAGCAGGATCCTTCGAGACTCTGAGGGCACACACACACACACACACACACACACACACACACACACACACACACACACACACGTATGTGCATGTGGTTCTGATGCTAGTTGTGCCTGAACACGGGCTCTGTGGCTCACACAGTTGTAAGCGGTTAGCCTCAGAAAGGAAACGAACATGACTGAGTGATTTATTACTTGTGTTTGATGAGTTAACGGTGTTTTGCATGCAGAGTAAAGAGCTGTAGAGCTGATATACTTTGATGAATATTATTAAGTAATACATTCAGTAAAGCAGATTCAGGCCTAAATCTATTGCTCAGAGGAGACACAGATTCACAGACTTATAAATACATTCTGCCGAACATAAGCTGAGATCATATGTGAAGATTGTAAAGTAGTAATAATAACAATGATACTGCAGAAAGATGTCGAAGCGTGTTGGTGACACTCTACTCAGGTTTGTTGGACGTAGCAGCTCGGAGTAAGACGAGGATTCTCAGGTGCTCATTTGAAAGATTCCCTCTCATTTGTTTGCCGACATTCTCACTTAATAAAGAACAAATCAGAAGTAGTTCTAACTAGAACCCTCACCTGGGAAAGAGAAGAGCCTGCTGTCCACCGTCCGGGCGATGGACTGCAGTTTGACCACGTCCATGGACTGTCCGATGTGCACCGTGGACGGCATGCTGCCCAGAGTGCCGCGCACAAAGTCTGCCACTTCCTGCACCGTAAACATCTGCAGCAGCTCATCGAAGATCGCCGGGAACGAGTTCAGCAAAGCGGCCTGAGGAGGACGAGGGAGAGAGGAAGAGGATGAGACGTTACAGAGGAGGAGGGCGGGAGTGGATGTTGGGGGAAAAGAAAGTTAAAAAGAGAGAGAAAGAGAAAGGGTAGCGAGGTTAATAATGTGAGTTTCTGTGAGAAATGTGACGATGACTTCAGTCTGCAATAAAACACAGCAGATCAGAGTTAAAGTGACACAGTGAAACAGTGAATTACAAAATGCCCAATGACTGAAGGATTTCATCACACACACACACACACACACTGCATTTTGTAATGCAGATGTTCACCAGTTGAGTCTTTTAAAAGAGAAACAGAAGAGCGGGCAAAGTTAATTCATCCATTCACACACAGGAAATCGCAGCAAGTTGAAAAATGAATATTAAATTAGAGAGAAAGAGTTGAGAAGAAAAGGACAAAAAACTGTGAATCTGATATTAAGTGTGCGTTTTCTTGCATCGTAGTTGTGCTCATAGATTATTTTTGCTTGGAAAATTACTTAAGAATCGATTTTCAAAAAGGTTGTTGAGTATCTACTTATTTATTAATCATTTCAGCTCTACATGAGAGTAATCACCTCAAACTACATTTAATATAAAATATCTATGACCATGACGGCTTTAGCTGGTGACTAGACTTGTTCCCGTGATGGTGCATGACAGGTGAACTTTGGTGTTTCAGCAGACGTTGCAGGTCATCAGCTCTCTGCCTAAGAGAAACAGAGGAGGTTATTTCTGTGATCGACTCTGTGAATGAGCAGCGACTCGTTAGGGTGTGAAGTGATCTACTAGCAGTGACTCGTGAGGGCGTGAAGTGATCTACTAGCAGTGACTCGTTAGGGCGTGAAGTGATCTATCAGCAGCGACTCGTTAGGGCGTGAAGTGATCTATTAGCAGTGACTCGTTAGGGCGTGAAGTGATCTATCAGCAGCGACTCGTTAGGGTGTGAAGTGATCTACTAGCAGTGACTCGTTAGGGCGTGAAGTGATCTATCAGCAGCGACTCGTTAGGGTGTGAAGTGATCTACTAGCAGTGACTCGTTAGGGCGTGAAGTGATCTATCAGCAGCGACTCGTTAGGGCGTGAAGTGATCTATCAGCAGCGACTCGTTAGGGCGTGAAGTGATCTATCAGCAGCGACTCGTTAGGGCGTGAAGTGATCTATTAGCAGCGACTCTTCAGAGTGTGAAGTGATCTATCAGCAGCGACTCGTTAGGGTGTGAAGTGATCTATTAGCAGCGACTCTTCAGAGTGTGAAGTGATCTATCAGCAGTGACTCGTTAGGGCGTGAAGTGATCTATCAGCAGCGACTCGTTAGGGCGTGAAGTGATCTATTAGCAGTGACTCGTTAGGGCGTGAAGTGATCTATCAGCAGCGACTCGTTAGGGTGTGAAGTGATCTACTAGCAGTGACTCGTTAGGGCGTGAAGTGATCTATCAGCAGCGACTCGTTAGGGTGTGAAGTGATCTACTAGCAGTGACTCGTTAGGGCGTGAAGTGATCTATCAGCAGCGACTCGTTAGGGTGTGAAGTGATCTACTAGCAGTGACTCGTTAGGGCGTGAAGTGATCTATCAGCAGCGACTCGTTAGGGCGTGAAGTGATCTATCAGCAGCGACTCGTTAGGGCGTGAAGTGATCTATCAGCAGCGACTCGTTAGGGCGTGAAGTGATCTATCAGCAGCGACTCGTTAGGGCGTGAAGTGATCTATTAGCAGCGACTCTTCAGAGTGTGAAGTGATCTATCAGCAGCGACTCGTTAGAGTGTGAAGTGATCTATCAGCAGCGACTCGTTAGGGCGTGAAGTGATCTATTAGCAGCGACTCGTCAGAGTGTGAAGTGATCTATCAGCAGCGACTCGTCAGAGTGTGAAGTGATCTATTAGCAGCGACTCTTCAGAGTGTGAAGTGATCTACTAGCAGCGACTCGTCAGAGTGTGAAGTGATCTATCAGCAGCGACTCGTCAGAGTGTGAAGTGATCTATTAGCAGCGACTCGTCAGAGTGTGAAGTGATCTACTAGCAGCGACTCGTCAGAGTGTGAAGTGATCTATCAGCAGCGACTCGTCAGAGTGTGAAGTGATCTATTAGCAGTGACTCGTCAGAGTGTGAAGTGATCGACTAGCAGCGACTCGAGCTGTGACTCTGACTGTAACAAGGTGGATGGTTCAGAAACAGCAATTACAGTTCGAGGACGTTGGATGAACGTTGGAGGTAAGACTGAGCAGTGAGTGTAGCTGGTGTCAGGGCGTGGGGGGGGGGAGGGGGGGGGGGGGGGGGGGGGGGTGTAACGTTAGGCTCTCAAACAGCTGGATTAGGATTCTGGGCTTCACACAGGGAACGGGGTGCTGTGGTATTCATCCCGACGTCTACTTACTGACAGTGGAGACGGCCGCAGAGCGTTGGAGCTCCAGGCCTGAGTGCAGTTGGCTTGCCCGCTGCCAGGAGCCTGTCCTGGGGCGGGGGGCGGGGCTTGGCCCGGGGCGGGGGCTAGTGCTAAGGAGGCGGCAGGCCCGACGCCGGGGGCCTGATTTGGGCCTGGACAAGGCTGGGAGCCCTGTGATGTGTGGGTGTGGAGGGAAGAGACCCAGGAGGAAAAGCAGGGAACCGATGGGTGGAGCAAAGAATTGTGGGAGATTGAAAGAGAAGGTGAAGGAAGGAATCGAGGAAAGGTCCGAGGTACAAGTAGAAAGAGGTACATAAAGGAGACAAGAGTCAGATTAAAGCAACTAAAAGGAGATGGAAAATATTCTAAACTACAAGCAGATGTAATTAAATATTTGGATTAGTCTCGTCTAAACTATAAAGACAACAAGTACCAGCAGCAGCTGTTAAAGAGGAGATTAATTATTTTTTCTTGAAAAGAAATAGAATGATTAAAGAAAATTTGAATCTGTAGAGCGTCTTCTCTCTGTGCGTTTTCTCACCTGTGTGAAAATGAGGGTCTCTGAGTTGCGGCTGTCCAGGCTGAGGACGAAGCGGATCGACTGAAAGAGTTCCTGGACGCTGGTACGAAACTGCTCCTCCTCCATACCACAAGTGGCCCGAGAGTA